>VUJU01002269.1:0-39723 GCA_009835225.1 Aphis craccivora
TGACCTGAATACATCAAAATTTAAGTTTTTTATAATAATTATTAGCTAAACTTATGGAAAATCTTGTATTACATTTTCAACTCTTAGCTACTTATACAAAAATTTGTGTAAATTATACCTACAAAATAATTTGCAAATTCGAGTATTCATGGTTTTGACGAATTTTCGTCAATATTTGAACTTCAAATGCTAATAAAAAATGTGCCAATGTATTCTTATAATTTTTTAATCACTATAAGAAGAACTTATGAGGAACTTTGTATTAAATTTTCAAGTATTTTGATAGGGCCAAAAAAATTTTATCGACACTTCAAAAATGTTTTTTCAGAAAAGTTGAAAATTTCAGTTGTCTATAAATAGCTCAAAAAAAGTAAAAATATTTTGAAAATTAAATCATGTAAAGAAAGTGTCAATTCTCAATGACTGGTAAAATCTTCAAGTATCTACATCTTATACTTTTTGAATAATAACAATAATAATTAAAATCGTTTGAGGATAAATCGTTATTGTAACGCGATTTCGTAAAAATTTAAAATTCAAACGCACTTAAAATTTTTCCTATAATAATGCTTCAAGTTTTCTCTATATATACTCGAAGGAAAACTTATGAAGAACCTTGTATTACATTTTCAACTCTTAGCATACAACTCATAAGGAACCTTGAATTAAATTTTCAAAATTTGTTGGTCATCCAAAATTATTTTATCGACACTTCAAAAAAAAAAATTCTCATAAAAATCTAAAATTTCAGTAGTCAATAAATAACTCAAAAATTATTGAAAATTTAGCTGTATATAGATAACACTAACTTAAACATTTAGTGAAAGTTTCAAGTATTTACAGTGATTAGTTTTTGAATTACCTACAACCATATAAAAAAATCGATTTGGTTGAAAACTGGTTTTGCGTGAAAATTCCCGTTTTTCCTTAATTTTTTTTTGTTTTTCCCGGTGCTTTTGAAAACTATTGGGAAATTCAAAAAATGAACTCCCCGGCTCTCCAATGCTCCAACTAGATTCAATTTTCCATCAGAAAGCACCCCCAAAGTTTAAAAATGAAGCATTATTTCGACATGTTCTCGAGTACACATGCACAAAAAAAAAAAAAAAAACACAACATTGTAAAATCAATACATTCATCGCTCCGCTCAGAATCTAAAATTCAGTTTTAAAAAATTAAATTATTAGTTTTAAACTTATAAATAATAGATTATAATATCTTCTTACCTCATTTATTATTAGTTATTAATAGTAGATGTTTGTATTTATTTTAAATAAATTCATATTATGATGATAGAATTGTATAAATTTGCAGTATACACCAAAATCAGGCACGTATTCAGGGGGGTGTTTTGGGTGTTTAAAGACCTCCCAAAATATTCGGTTTTTGTATGGTTATTTACTTATTCAATTTTTTAGTTAATTGACATATACTTTAATAGACAGATATAATATTACATTATGTTTGTAAAAGACCGGCTAAATAAAAACAAAAATTTAGTACTAACAAACTAAAATAATTAAAAATTTCGTAGAATATATTTATTAAAAAAAAGTTCTATGTATTTTTCAATAACTGATTTTCAAAAGCACTCCCTTCCCCATAACTTTTCAGCGTGCGTCGCTGACCGAGATGCTTGAGATAATTAACAATACTTTGTAATTGCCATTATAGAGAAGACGAGTTTCTAATGTCACTAACCCGTGCCCATCATGCATGTACTGCAGTAGTACATGTGTAGTTAATAGTTATCGTTATATTTTGTCATTTTGACTATTTTAAGGTACTATAGATATTGTATTTATATCTACCCAGAAAAATATTATAACAATAAAGTAATTCAAATAAATTATACAGTAACTACATAAATATATAGTTTATAATATTATAACATAATAATATGTAATATTTATTATAATTTGTATCAGTGGAGTATTTATGGGGTAAATTGGAGAGATATATCTCCCCCTATTTAACCTATATTTAGGTACAGGTATATTTAGGCTATATGGTTATAGTTGTATTTTTCCCATTTATCATTTTATCAATAATTAATAAAATGTTGCAGACATTTGGCATTAACATTTTTATCTCCCCCTCCAAGAAATTCTAAATACGCCATTGATGTGTGTAATGTTACTTTGCTAGTGACGAGGAATGTTGTAACTTGTAGGTACAGTAACTTTTTATTGAACTGGGTATAGTAATGTAACGAAACAATAATATAATATACATACTTAAACAATACTTATAAAAGCTTTAAACAGTGTAAACGATTTCTGAAAAATAATGAGTTTATAACCAGTTAATTACCGCCTACCGGAAAAACTATAAAATACTAGTAAATAATATAACAAGAAAATTCAAAATTCATTTAAAAAATTAAAATATTATTATTTGTAAATTAAGTTTTATCCGTAATAAAGATTATTATAATATTATTATTATACTATCAAAACCCATGGGCGCCTAATAATGTTCAACAGTGGGTGGAACAATGTACATTGTATACACAAAATATAGTAAATACAAAATAAATACGATCTAACATATTTAACGGTTTTAACATTAACTATAAACATCCTATGACGCTTACGTACATTAGAAATATCGGGTGGAAGAAAGGAGAGGCTTAGCTACAAGGGAATTGTATGATACCTACCTCTAATAATGTATTTAACGCAAACTCTAATTTTTACTCAGCGCGGCCAGTAATAATTGTATATATATAATAATTAGTAATTACTATTATAAAAATTTAGAAAACCGGGAAAGTCGCACTGTTGTATGTCTGCATGTAGTAGGTCTCGTCATTGAGTAGGTCACAGTTGTGTAGTGTAATGAATGTGTTAAATTTGAATTCAATGATAAATCAAAATTGAATTCAACAAATTCACAATGAAATAGTAATATATTTCATGTATGTAATTGTTTTCAAAAGTGGGTAGTTGGTTTTAGGATGGTTTTTTTTTTTAGTTTCAATATTTGCAACAATATTGTTATATTATGCCATATTTATACTATATTTGTTTTTTTATATTATTATAACCGTAATATATGTATCTGTAATCAATTATATAGCAGCATTTAAATAAACAAATTATTCGATTTTCGTGTGCCAAAAGCATAAAAATAAATTCACGCGTGAGCAATCTTATACGTGTTAAAAAAAATAAGCCAAAACACTCTACGGATATCGAGGAATTTATAGACATGACTTTGATCGAAAAAGGTTAAATCGTTCAGAAGTTACGCGATAATATAAAATTACATTGGATGAACAGAATAATTAAGTATCTACATAATATTATACATAATATTAAAATGTACTGTTTAAAAAATACTTCGTGACCCGTATATTATTCAGCACACAGGTATCGTGTTGTAGGAAGTTAACGCCGAAAACTTACCTATAACAGTATATAGATAATACACTGTACAAAAAAAAAAAAAAAACAGAAAACAATACTCTGTAGCGCTGTAATTTGATTACCCATACACAAAATAGGTATCACACACGCATATTAGCATATTATAATAAAAGCGCATTACCTACAACCTACATAATATATACATTTACTATTTTACTAACACAGTAATACTCAATAGCTACAGGTGTCTCAGTGTCTGAACAGGGTTATACGTGTAGATTACTGATTAATGTACCTATTATATACGTATACTATTAATACTTACCCATATGGCCATTGGCTGTGCTGTTATACTTTTTATTGTATACTTTACTCGTCTATCTGTATGATTGCCCGTACACGAGTTTACGGGGTCTTTCATCTCTACTTCAACATACCGCAATGTAGTCATGATAGGTGCTAGATACTATACACTCATCACACACAAATACATATAATAATTAAAACAGAATGCGCATTAAACACGCATCGGTGCACAGTACAAGCCAGTGCATCAAAGACACGCATGCCGTCATCCGATACGCGCAATGAAGTAAAAATCGGGACATTACAATAAAATAATAATAAGCCGACCACTAGAACGTATATTATAATATATATATATATAGGTGTGTGTGTGTGTTTATCGGCCATAATGTGATTTGCTGTGCATTTATGACCAACAGTCAATATCTTTATAAATATACCGTAAATACGATATTATGACGGGGGCGCCAAAAAGATTAGAATCGCGTGCGTGGCGCTTATATAGCTGCAGTGAAAAACCGCAGCGACGTTCCAGTTTTCTATGGGCTCATTCCGTTATATAGCCATCACCATGATTTAAAAAACACAACCTTAGACCGTGTTCATTACTCGCTTTAGTCGTGATACATAATATCATTATTCAATATTTTAACATGTAAAATGTAATTATTTATGACGATTTATAAAAAAGCCGGTATCGAACCGCGTAGGCGTAGGCTCCACGCCTACACTTTATTATAACCACTTCAGTACTTAGTCAATTGTACTGTTCCTGCAATATAGTAACTATTAACTAAATTAGAATACAAAATATGAAAATATGGATAATAATTTATATTAATAATGTATTTTTTACATGCATATGTTTAGATTTTGATAATAAGTTTTGCATCTTATTCAGATAAATTTACCTACCTAGTAAGGTAGCCATACAAAAGTATGAATAAAGTTTCACCAGCAAGAAAAAAATAAGGGTGATAATAAATGAAAAATCGCCTTTAATCAATTTTTCCAAAATAATTAATAATACATTTTTAATATTAAAGTGATTACTGTCATTTTGTTTTTCAAAATCTTAATTTTATAATATTTTTGACATTTTTTTAAACTTTTCTAAAAACATTTTAATAACTAGCTGTTAATTATAATCATAATGAATATTAATAATTTATTAATACGAATTAATTTTTTTTTTTTTTTGTTTTGTTTAATTGAATAGACATGGAATGTATTGAGAATATGACAAAAAAAATAGAATATACATGTACCTAATGATAATATTATATTTGATTTGATAATTAATTCTAAAGTTTAGTAAAAATTAAAAATATAATAAAATAAAATTTACTATAGACTTAAAAAATTTTTAGCAGCTTCCAGTCTTAAATTCATTGTTGTATCTTATGTGTATCAACTTATATAAACCAATCTAGTTATTAAATTATCAACCCGAAAGGTCAGACTTATACTTGATAAAATTTATTATATGTATTTCTACACCTGTAACATTCTTGAAGTGTATACAATGTAAGAACTATATCATCATAATTCAGTTTTATTGTACTTTATGTAAATTAAAAGTTATTAAATGTAATCAATAAATTATAAAAGAAACAATGATAACATTTCTTAATTAACATTAAAAAATAATAAACATTATAATTTAATTGTGAAACAGATAAACAAAAGTATTAAATAAATAATAAATGAATAAAATAATACACTAAATCTAAAAAATATGATGTTAAAGCAATATGATGTAGCCAATATAATATACTAGTAATAATTTTGTTGATACATGAAAAATATTTAAATTTAAACAGAATTAATAATAGCTTTGTTCTGTTTTATATAAATGCTATTCATAATTAGTTAACCTGGATAACTATGTCCAATCACAATAATGCATAAGTTGTGTTTTCATACCAATATACCAAATTTACATTTACTTTTACCATGGTGGTTGTTGCTGATTTTGTGGTGGGTATTGTGGCGGATATTGAGGAGGATATTGTGGTTGGCCTTGAGCTGCGTAATTTTGATAGTCTGGAACCAAATACATTATTGTAAACATAACTGGTAAATATAATATTTTTGTGGTTTTCCGCACAACAAACACAAACTATTTTCAATAAAAATCTTGAAAACATACATTGATTTTACTGTTTTATTTTTTATTATATAACAGATTAAATTAATGAGACAGAAATAACAAATAAAATTTTATAAATATTATGTAATATATATACTTAAATTTACTCCATATTTCTATTTTAAATGAGAATAACCTCAGGAAGTAAGGTTCTGTGCAGGACAGCTGCAATGGGTGTGATTATCACACTTTTCAAAATGTTACTTAATTAATCCAGCAACTATACATATATTATATTAAATATATTTATTTTGCTAAGTATAACATAACACATCAATTTTTAACAACAGTTTATTGTCGTAAACAAAAGATGATGACAAAAACTAATTTATCGAGGGGTGTGGTCTGACCAAACTGGTTAAAAATCTATCACTGCTAAGGTTACTGTAATAGTCTTATATAAAATAGAGCATAGACATAATTTGATCCATATTAAATATTTTTTAATAATTTCATTCATCGAATACTCGACCATATAGTATTTAAACATACATAGAAGGCTAGTAAACAGAAAATTATTGAACAGAAAATTTAATCCACAAAAACTAAAATCTAGTTTGAAACACAATACATAAAAATAATAAAACTAATTTAGATTCAAGGGGCAAAATCCCATAAAAAAATAATATCTTTTATTCTTTTTCACTCCTGGGTTACAATATAATTATAATATATAGTACCTTGTGGTTGATAATGATGAAGTGTTGCATAAGGATTGTATGTAGTTGGCATAGGTGGTGCACACATGTAAGGTTGATAAGATGGTCCAGTTCTTGGAAGTGTGTATGGTAAGGGCATACCCTGTGGTTGCACAGGATAAGGGAGTTGAGCACCAATTGGTAATTCATCTATATGACAAAAATGTAATGAAAATAAGTATTAACATAACTTATATAGATACAAATTTAAATAAAAATAAAAGTATGTTTACGAGTTTTAGCAGATGTAGCTGGAATGGAAATAGGTTTTTCTCGACTCAAATCAGAAGTTAACGTTTTAAGTAACTCTTCTTTTTCTGCTTTTCGAGCAAAACAAAAATCGGAAATTTTATTTTGGGCTGTAATTAGAATCTAAAGTAACAAAAATAATAATTAATATTTATTTAAATATAAAATAAAAATGAGTGCTAATTTTAAGTTTAACAGAAGACAAGTTGTATAATATGTATATTCTAAACTACAGTAGAGTCATATCAATAATCCAACAAATATCAGACCACGCTACTATCGGATTAATGGCCAATGGGAGGTTTACATAACAAAAACATTTTTACTGATTGAATTTTATTTTATATTTTTGCTCATATTAAAAAATGAATAACCTTATTGTTTTTTATTATAACATATAAATAACACACACATACTGTGTTTAATTAATCTTTTAATGGAACAAATTTAAAACAATTATCAATTTGTTTTTGTTTACGATAATAAAATGATATATTTTATGATTAATTGCCAGATAAATATAGGATAATAAAGCCGGGTTATTGGACATACCGGATTATCGAACGGTCGGATAACCAACATTTTACTGTATTTTATTATAATACATTTTTAATATTTATAAATAAAATATTTCATATAATTACTTCAGTTAGGTCATTATAAAACTTGGTTCCTTCAACTAAATTATTTTGTAAATCATTAAATACATCATAGCCAGATGCTAAATCTTTAAAGAGGGCTTCTCTTTGGCCACCACTGCTCTTTTCTCTACAAAATTCTGTATTCACCACCTAGAATTTAATATGGTTTATCAATTATAAAAAAATTATATTTTTTTAAGAATATACCTGTATATTAGATAGAAGTTTCTCTTGTCTAGCTAGACTATCGTTAACTTGAGCTTTTAAATGTCCATAAGATTGATCCAAACTCTCAGTTGACAAATTAGCTTCATGAATAGATCCTTCCTCAGACAAAGCATTCAAAAATTTTGATTTCATATCAGTTGTGGCACATTTTAATTCTGTTTCAATAACATCTCTTTCATTTTTCAATGCTTCCACCTATATTAAGGTTTAAATAAAAATAATTCATGGAAATGGAATAATTTATACTTTTTAATTTTATATTTACCTCTTCCATTAAGTGTTTTAATTTATCAGCAGCCGTGGAGTTGGCAAAATTAACCCCAGAACTTGATCCAACAGGCAATACGTTTTTCATTGCTTCTTGACCTTCAGATAATAAATAAATAGCTCGCTTGTGTGTTTCAAACTTTTCATGTATCATCTAATAAAATAAGAGTGTAATCATAAACTTTTAAATATTAATAAAAATTCAATATAATTTTACCTTATCAGCAACTTTAGCATTCTTAATGATTTCGCGATATTTGGTTATGTTAACTTTAAAAACTTGAGTAAGAACATTAGACTTGGTACGATTCCATTTTTCTTTGAATTGGGCATGGAGTTGTTCGTCAGATGCTTGTTCTTCATTTAACATCCGTTCAGACTAAAACATTGATTTTATAATAAAATTATTTAATACATTTATTAGAATTACTAAAATATGTATAGATGAATAACCTCATTGATTATTTCTTCATTTCGTTTCAATAGCTCTGGTAATTCTCTGATCATATTTTCTAACTTATGAACCCCACCATTCATCCGTACATTGTTTGATTTTTCTATTAAGGATTGTGGTATTCCTACACCTTTAACATCCTCTAGTGCTGCTGGCAAATTTAATGAAGCTAAACATCTATGAACAAATGCACCATAGATTAAAATTTTTCTAATATAAATAAATAATAATTATATGACATACCCATTCAATATTTGTGTAGATTCTCTCAACTTTCCAATTTCTGAATTAACAAGTTCTGTTTTACGAACATCATATGCACTAAGTGCTTGTTGAACTGATATTGGTACTAAATCTTCGAATAAATCTTTAAAAAAAAAAAGTTTGGTAAAAAAAATTAATTATAAGTACAAGCAATTTAAATAAAAATATATACCTTTGAATTTAGATGAAAACTTTGATGGCACAGAAGTTGGTTTGGCAATTGCAACTTTAGATATTAGTTCTAAGTGTTTGACATCTGGAATTCGTTCATGATAAATAAAGTCATTGTCCTTTTTTGCTTCATTTAACTCTTGGGTAGCTTTATTTAAAAGCTCATTGTAAAGTGAACGAGCACATCGATCTTGACCAACTTTAAGGAATGAAATAGCGACCTGAATAAATTCATAATAATTAAAATTTATAACCATATTTTACTCATCTCAATAAATTTTTTTATACATACATTAAGTCTAGCTATTTGTTCACCAACAGTTTTATTATTCTTACACACCATTGCTTGATAATACTGAGACAAACCATGAAAAATTGCCTGTTTTCCATAAACCTATCAAATTTAAATTTAATAAAATGTTATTATACTTATGAAATCAAATAATATTTTATAAAATATAAAATATTTACATTTGATGTCCATTCTTTATCCAAAGACATCATAACTGTTTCTCTTTCCATCATTTTTGCCGTTTCTGCATAATATTCTTCACATTGAGCACATAGTTTAGCAATTGTCTGATCTTTCATTTTATCTAAAATAAATAAAGAATAAGTATAATTTCAGTAAATAGTTTATCAATAATTATTAATTACTAAATAAATATTTTATTTATATACGTTTACAAAAAATAACAAATTATAGGGGTTGACACCATAAAAATGTATACTCATCAAAAATATTAAATTATCACAATATTTATTCCTACTTTAAGAATTGCAATATTTTTTTTTATGTGAAGTCTTATGTATATAGAAGTATATGGAAGAAACTTATCCATAAGTAAGACAGCAGTAGAATATTATTTCACTCACAAACTCTTCAAAACATAAGAAACAAATACTTTATAGATAATCCAACAAAATCACATCAAGTACATACAGCAGAAAAACAAAAAATTAACAAAAGGAATGGGCTAATTGAATCTGCATGGAAAATTGAACCACATGTATTAAGAATTATAACATTTATATTCTGTTGACCGGGAATTCATAAATTCAGTGAATAAAACGGGCTAACTATACTTACCCACAGTTAAAAATACTTCAGCAAACAAATTACAACTAATCCAATATAACCTAGCCAAAATTCAACAATCTGTGTTAGCTGACTGTCATCAAACAAAAATTATGAATGATATAGGCTTAAATCTATAAAGAATTATTTGAAAGAGTAAAGTGCATCATGAAAAATCCCAATTGATAGACATATAAAAATGATTGAGACAATATAGTGTGAATAATGTCAACAAAACACCTTGTATCAGAATACAGCTACAAACGGATTAAAGAAAAGTCAAAATCGACACGTTAAACTAGTAGTTACCAAATTGTGCTCCGCAATCGCTTACCAAAATCTCTGTTCGTGACACCACAAAATTTTTTAAAATTGTACATTATTGAAAATAAATATATGTATATTTCATGAAGACTTGAGTGCCATAATCCATCGATATGTATAGTAGTATAGTGCGTACAATCCTGATATGAATATTATATACAATTATCTAATTTTATAATTTTAGACATTAAATATTTCTTCAGGGCTCCATGAGAAACTTCCACTCAAAAAAGTGCTCCGAGGTTGGGAAAGTTTAAGAACCACTGCAAAACCAACCTAAGAAGTGGGTAGACTAGGAACTTATTAGCCCTATATGAATATGATGAAGAAAAAATAATGACTGGCTATTAGAGGACCATACCAGAACGCACACTATAGACATAGCCCAGTATTGATCAAATTCTACATAACAATTTAGTTAATGAAAACTCAAACCACCAATGCAACAAAGAAGATACCAAAACTATAAATCACAAACTATTCTATTTTTATTTATTTTTTTGTTTATCCAAGTTACGTAACATGATAATAAAAATAATGTAAAATTATGCTATACAATTATAACTCATTATTTTTGCAATAAAATTGTTATCTAATAATAAATTGGAATATTTCAAATCTCAAAACTAAAATATTGTGTAGTTATAAGAAATATTACAAAGATTAAATAATTCTACCTACATTTTATCATAGATTTTATATTTTTATAGACCTTGAACTAATACTTCTAATAATCCAGCCACTCAAAAGCATTGAAATATTAATATTATCTTCAAGTAGAATAAACATTCAAATAATCTTTGGTCTAAAAGACTTAACCTATCTTTACATTTTTTTTAAATACAGTAAAACCTCTAAATAGTGGATGTGTATAGTGTTTATGACATTCCTGTTTACAGTTTTTCTTTTAATTAAATTATTAGTGATTGTAAATATTTAACACTATGTCAGGTAAACAAATTAAATTAAGTGGTGCAGATGACCTAACAGTAGCAGAAGAAAAATAACGAGGAATTACTTCAGAAAATTCCATAACTTGGTTCTTTTTTCACTACTAGAATTGTAGGAAGTGAGAGTATTTACTATCATATGAATTTAATTTTTTTAAATCAGTTATTAACTAATCTAAATATTATTTATATTGGTAATAGCTAAAATTGAACTCCACAGTAGTGCACGAAAAAAATTCTTTAACATGTATACAGCCTGATATTTCTAAAATTGAATTTTTGTTGAGTACTTAAATATAGAAAACGATTTATTACAACAAATTGATTGGTCGGACGTAATACATAAATTTGCAGTTTCGAAATCAAGGAAAAAATTAATATATGTTGAATAAATATATATTTAAATTTACTCTTATTAGTTTTTAATTATAATTCTTAATTAATTATATGAATATTTAATAAATTTTTTAGATCAAAAATAGTTCCAAGTATAAATTCATTGTATAGGTAATAAATCTTTAGTTTTTTAAAACTAACAGAAAAATCTATTCAAATATTATATTTTTTCTGTGTTTGTGATAGCGTTAAAAAGAGAGGTGAAAATGATATCATATAGAAAAAAACAAAAAAAATGCGGGGCGGCAATTTGGCACTGCTTATGAGTGCTGAAATTACAATTCACTATTATTTAATAAATAAAATAAGACTACCTATATTACAGTCAAATGTATATTTATTAGTTTATTGTAAAAGAGTTATATTTTTGTATCATAAAATTAAAAGTAATTTGATGTTATTAAATGAAAAATTATACTCGAAGCAAATAAAGATAAAACGGTACACAACAGTGGTGAGGCAAACACCCACATATGGCTGTGAGGTATGGTCTCTTACAAAGAAAAAGCTTGACACTATTTGAGAATAAAATTTCGAGGAAAATTTGTGGTCCTATTTTCGATGCAGAAAGAGACAAATGAAGAATGAAGTGTAACAATCAATTAAGAGAAGAAACTAAGATACTATGGATTAAAAGCTTTATAAGAAGCTAAATAATTAAATGGTATGGGCATTTAATATGAAAATAAAATACAAAAAGGATAAAGGTTCCAGTAATCCATCTGAAAAGAGACCAAAAGGTAGACCTAAAAAGCACTGGAAAGACAAGATGAACATGTATAAATTGAGCAATGGGCATACCAAATTGGGAAGATTACATCTAAAATAGAGAAGCATGGAAAAACTTTGTATCAGACGCAAAGGTTCTTAATAAAAAAAAAAAAAGAGAGAAATAAAAATGTATAAAATAAAATTATATACAAAAACCAACACAGATAGCCTTACCTATATTAGCTTTGACTATAAACACTTCTTGAGCTTGAGCCAACATGAGAGATGATAACATTGCTAACGTATCTGGATTTAAATCTGGAGTTGGATCTTGTTGAATCACATTCATAACTGTTGTTTTTAATGTATTGAATATGCCAGCACTTTGCTAGAAACAAATATTTTAATATTATAAATTTGAAAACAATTATAATAATTTTAACAGAAAAAAAACTAAATTTGTCAGCACTCAGTTATATGTTTTTGACAAATAATCAATATTTTTTAATAAATTTGTTAAAATTTTAATGCTGAGAACATTTTGTTTTTTTTGTATACCTTTTAAAAACTTTTTATATTCTGTTCAGCAAAAGAACACATTGTAGTTTCATGAAAATTATTTCTTCTACATATCCCTACTTGACACACAGCCATTGAGACAAGTTTCATTATAACAAAGTAATATAAGATGTGCAAAGAAATGGCATGTTCTCACACTGGACAAAATAAATATGTAATCTGTTTGGCCAGAAAATGTATGTTAGCAACAACACAAATTCATAGTCTAGTCCGCATATCCTCTAAAACCACATTACTCCTAAGTCCTATTCACAAATAAATGTTAATCATTATTATCTACTGTTGTGGTATTATAATTTATATAGAGAATTTTGCATGTGACTATGTGAGATTGAATTGCATTCTTTTGCCAAACAGAATGAAATAATCAAGCTATCTTGTGTTTAAAATGTTTACAGAAAATATAAATGAAAAAAAAATGTACACTACAAATAGCTATTAATAATATTAGATTATATAGTTAAATAAAACCTTGACATTTAAAAGCTGAAACTTGAACTATTCAAATAAGATAGTCAAACTATTCTAACAATAAAACATTTAAAATTTATTACAAAATATAAAGTGAATATTTTATTTACTTGAAGAAATTTAGCAGCCATTTTTAAGCCATCATCAGTCTCTAAATTTTGAGCAGCTGCTATTGCACTTTGTTGAGCTGCTATATTAAATAGTACACATATTCTCTCATAAGCAAATGAACAGAGAGCTAAAAATTATAAAATAATCGTTAAATGCTTTAAACTAATATAAAACAATTTATTAAGGTATTGTATAATATTATAATTTGAACATACTTATACTGACTTTTCCATTAGCAAAGAATGATGTCATTTTATTGAATGCATCTTTCCACTTGAAAGGAATCTGTACTTCAGATGGAGGCACTTTAGATTCTAATGAAGTGATCTGATCATAATAACTGCAAAATACATATAAATATATCTTTATTAATTATTAGTGAAATCGAATTATGCTAGTTTACGTGTATATTAGTTCGAGAGAATTGTCATATTTGTCCAACACTTTCCAAAGCGCTTGGTTGCGGAGTTTGCTCAGTTCATTGATAGCTTCTGTGTAGTCTTCAGGATTGTCTGCAGAGTTGTAATGCGACGATATCAGATTTCGCAAAGGTTTCACGATGTTCACTTCAGACGCGCGTTTTGTGGGCACAGCCAGCAACGTTGTGGTCGCCATACTAAGTATGGTGATGAAAAATTTCACAAATTTAATAAAACAAACTCGATGCGAAACAAAGGTACGACGTACACTTGGCCGGTGATCGATGGACTAATAAAGTAATAAATTTAACTTCCCTATTTAACATTAAGTCTGACTTACAGAATATACCCAAGAGTTGTTAACAGTGTTAGCACAATAATCAACAATAGTAAACGTCAGACGTGTGATGAGTGATGACTAATTATGACTAAGCTAAGGAGTTCAAGAACCGTGAGTATATTATTATAACTGTATGGACTGCGAAAAGTGAAGGAAATTTCCGTAAGGGCATTGGGTGATAGTGATAATAATACAATATTATTATGTATAATTGTATTGTATAATATAATGATGATCTAAGGACCTAAGGTTGTAACTGACTTTATTGTCACTCCTCCACTTATCAGTTTACAGTGTTGCCGAATAAAAAGCACATAGAGAAGTTTAGTATGAAAATTTAATATTTCGCACCATTGCACCAATGCTTAAAAAATGTGTACAGTGAACACATATTGTCTATTAATATTATTAAGATGCCCACACACTGCAGCGGTAGCGGTGGCGGTGGCGGTGGCGGTAGCGTTAAAATGAGTCCGGACACAATTTTACCGCCACCGCTGCAGTGTGTGGGGACCTTTACGAGGTAAAAATAAAAAAGTAATTCTCAAAATAATAAAATTAAAGAAATTTGTGTGACATATTATATTTTTAAAAATTTAAAAAAAATGTATTTGAATAATATGCTATGAATTAAAATCACAGATATATAATTCATATTAATATTCTAATATGTATCTGTGATTAAAATAACACAGTGTTTAACACAAATAGATATCAAACTTAAGTATTTATATAGGTAATAGCCAATACACTTAATTTAATCCATGATTTATATAACTAATGGCCTTTAAAAATATCTAAATGTTATTTTTACTAGGATAATTTACAAAGTATTTCCACTACTTAGTTTTTATTTATGAGGGCAATTTATTATCTAATTTAAAATATCTTTCAGGATTGCAGATGCATTACTCAATAACTATCAACTAAATAAATAAATGCACGTATCTCTTTCTTTTTGTTTGTTTATTAAATGTTTCTGTAATCTGTTACAAAAAGAACAATAAGAACAATTGATGAAGAATTAGAAAGTAGTAGGGAAAAAAATACCAATATAGATATGAGCTTATAACAAAGCGTAGAAGCCTCCCAGTGGAGGTAGGTACTACATTAACAAAAAAAAAAACATGAGTATTAAAATTTAGTTATTCAGTAGGTTTCTACACCATTTGCGATTTAGCCGTTTGGGAGGATTTCCAGGGATAGTCGAGGAAGAGATGTAGTGCATGAGTGGGTTTCTATGATTTAAAAGACGGTTATGGAATATTTTGTAGTGTGTTTTAGCCACGTCTGCTACAAGGGGTATGGAGAGATCATGATGGAGTGTGTGATTGGAAACGTAGTATAATTCTTTAGTGATTTGTCTTAGAGTTTTTGATTGATAGGTTTGTATTCTATTGATGTTAGTACAGCGGTTCTCAACCTTTTTGTATTCGCGTACCACCTACACAGTTTGAACATTTTTACGTACCTGTCCATATTTTAATTTTTTTTTTTTGTGGTTATTAATAATGTATACTTTTATGTTTTTATAAAGAAAGATTTTCTTCGCGTACCACCTATGAGCTTTCCACGTACCACTAGTGGTACGCGTACCACAGGTTGAGAACCGCTGAGTTAATAGGTTTTGCTGATCCCCAGAGCTGTATACCATAAACCCATATTGGTTTAAGTAGAATTTTGTAAATAAGGAGCTTGTTATTCAGATGAATATGTATGGAGGTTTTGATTTGTAGATTTTGGTGGTATTGGAGTAGACGACGACCAGGCGGCTGTTTGGATGGAAGTGGTAAACGAGTTAATTACATCATTAATATCAAATGGAGATTTAAGACGAATTTTTAGATTTATTTGTTTATCTAGAGTAAGTTGAAAGTGTTGCCAATCCATATGGCCATTCGTGAGGGACTTAAATAAATCTTAAAAAAAACTTTTTTAAATGAAGTCTTACTCTAATTGCTTGGTTCTCCAAGCGCGGATCTGAGGGAGGGCTAAGGGGCTTTAGCCCCCCTCGGTCATACTTTGAGTTAGGTATATAAAATGAAATTACTTTAAAAAATATTTATAACAAATTTTTTATTTATCAATTTTTGATAATAAGCCCCCCCCTATTTGTGATTTCTAGATCCGCGACTGCGGTTCTCCACTTTTCATTAATATTATTATAATTTAAAGTTCTACTTAAATTTTACTGTATTGAGGTCTCCACACACTGCAGCGGTGATGCTATTATTCTTTTGTATCGGTGGTGATTGGTGGCGATAAAATTGTGTCCGGACTGGCCACAGGTGCCACGGCTACCGCTGCAGTGTGTGGGCAGTGGGCCCCTACTAAAATATTATAGTTATTATTAGGGCTGCGATTTTGATGCAAGGGGATCTTTTTTTCTGGTGGTTTTCAGTTTTGAAATGCTGCTCTGTAGGTAAGTTTAAAATGTGTTATGGCCGTTTTGGGTGATACTGATTATTTTAAAATAATCTTTTATTTGCATTTTTTGACGATTTAAGTGCATTGCCTTAGTTTTTAAAGCATTTTTCACAATTTTGTTCATAAAGTGAACGAACATTGTTGCGATTCACAAAAGACTTTCTGCAAACTGAATTTAATATGTAATAAATATAGCACGACAAATTAACGTCGATAACAATTTTATCATATCAAGTTCTCTATAAGTATTACCACAGAATATTACTGCACTATTAATCAATACGTTCAGAACTAAACGTCTGTCGTCTAAAAAAGTAACAAATACTATAGTAACAATACTAAAGAAATAAAAAATAATATATAAAAATGTTTTCCAATTTTTAATCTATAATAAATATAATTTAAATGCATTTTTTTTGAGATTTTTTTATGGCATTAAAATCCCAGCTCTAGTTATTATAGTTCAGTTCTACGCCTCTACGGTGCTATGAAGAACCTAATCTTTATTCTACGTTATGATTTATGAACTATGAACTATGAAGTATGAATGGAATGTTATGTCAGTGTCAGTTATGTACAATAAACTACAATGTTCTAAGTACTTATGTCTAATCTATAAATAAAAAAAATACATTATCATCATGGTTCATACCGATCATCATTTTCTACCACGTGGTTGATATGAGTTATCAATTATTATGCCTTATCAGAATTCTAGAATTGCATAAACTCAATTTTTATGTTTTTAAATATAATTTTTTTCTAAACATTAAAATATGTTAAGATGATATAGATTATTATTAGATTAATATTAACATTTTTAAAATGAATAAAACTTGTTCATTGAGACGTTTGTGTAACTTACATGAGTATTTAATAAAGCAACACCGTATCATACGTTATAAATCAAATACTTGCAATGACTTAAAATCATTTGTGTTGTACGATAAGTTTATATGTGAACGTCGGTCTCAGTCAAAATGCAGTGTTTTAGTGCAGGTTTCATCGGAAAATTCAATTTCTGATCTATATTCATATTGCTCTAAATTTGGTTCAATAAAAAATATATTTCATTATCAACTGGCTGGTTCAAATCATTTTGTGCTTACCGAATTTGAAGACCAATCAGCAGTGAATACATTGCTTGATCAAAGTACACATGTTAAAGATTCAAATGTAATTGCTGTTAGATCACCATTTCTTTGGTTTCGTTCAAATGCAAGTAAAAAAAATTCAAAATTATTAAGCACTAATGATAAATTAAACGTTCCATTTCAAACAAATCAAACAATGATAGAGCCAAATATAAAAAATATTGGACTGGAAAAATTTGATTCATTGTCTGATCAGATGTTATTATTATTGAAGTGTACACAGCTGAATGATATTGGTACAAGACTGAGGTTTTTAACAGCAATGCAAATTGAAAATTCACTTAAAGGTATTTTTCCTTTGTCAAAAGTATTACCTTTTGGATCATCAGTAAATAGTTTTGGTAAGATTGGTTCAGATATTGACTTAGTTTTAATGGACAGTGAAATCAAAGAAAATAAAACTAGTCGATTGATTTATCATGGAAAATGTGTGTCAAATAGTCGGACACAAATACAACGAAATATTGAAATACTTGGTGATTTGTTACAGTTATTTTTACCTGGTTGTTCAAGAGTGAAACGTATTTCTCAAGCAAGAGTACCAATTGTCAAATATTCTCAAGATTTTGTTGGTGTTGAATGTGATCTAGCAGTTTCTAATGAAACAGCTGTTAATATGTCTGAACTTTTGTACATTTTTGGTAATTTTGACTACAGAGTTAGACCTTTAGTTTTTACCATAAAAATGTGGGCCAGAGAAATCAATTTAACAAATGATACACCTGGGAGATGGATAACCAATTTTTCATTAACACTATTAGTGTTATTTTACTTGCAACAAGAAAAAATCATTCCCGACATTCAGACACTAGTAAAGCAAGCCAGTAACAGTGATGTTCGAATCACAAATGAAGGTATCAACTGCACGTTTCTTAGAGACGTATCAAAACTTCATAAAGATGTTGAAAATAAAAAAACCCTGGACCAACTTTTACTTGGTTTTTTTGAATATTTTGCATCATTTGACTTTAATACAAATGCAATATCACTAAATTTTGGAAAAACAATCAACAAGCCTGAATATAGTGCCCTATACATTGTCAATCCATTAGAAGTACATTTTAATGTTAGTAAAAATATTAGTTCAGAAGAAATGGAGAGGTTCAGGATAGAACTAAGAAACGCTGCATGGACAATGGAATCTTCTTTATTGAATACAAACTCATTTAATTTATTAGATCTATTCAAGGGTTTTGACGTTAACAAAAAGAATCAAATAGTTTTTGAAATCCAACATCAAATTAAAAATTCAAACAGGTTAGTTACTGTCAAAGATTTATTTGATGATTCTCAAACCCAAGAAGACAAAAGACTGACTTAACAGTTAAAATCCAGTGAAAGAAAAAATTGTATTTTGTAAATAAAATAAGAATTATATTATAAATTAAAATGTGATGTGACGTTTTTCTTACATTTATATTTATGCGTATTAAACCATATACTATGTCTTAACATATGACACATTATAGTTTTGTGTTTTATTTATAATAAAACTAATTCCTATGAATCTACTTTTATAATTTAGATATCAATGGGGAAACGCAATTTTACTTTGAAATATTATTACTTATTTGTAAAAACTCATCCATTAACAACAATTGCATAATTTTATTTTTTATGCTCACTTCAAATTTTGATTCTACAAATAGTAAATCATTACTCAGAAGAGTATTTTAAAAAATCTAAGACCTAAAACTTGTTTAAAAAAAAAAAATCAATCAAAATAAAATCTGCTAAAATGTTTCAGAGAAATCAAAACAAAATAGTTAAATGATTCTTAAACATTAAAAATTAAAGATATAAAAAATTAACATTAAGTTACTCTACTATACGGTATATTTTAAGGGTATTTTATGTAAAGTCAGTGTAATGGATATGGTCAAATTAACTAATTTAATATTTATATATTTCAAAAATAAAACAAAACAGTAAAACACTGTTAAAAAATATACTCGTTACCCTTCATATAAAATTAGCTTAAGTTTGGTGAAGCTGAATTGAGGAAAATAGATTTTAAATGTTCAGTTAACCTTTCAATATAATATGCATAATTTAATACAAAAAATGTTTATAGTATTCAGCTTCCTCATCTTTTTCAAGAATATTAATTAATTTAAAAAAATATATATTTGTATTTTAGTAGGTTGAATTATATTCCACCAAAAGTATTAATTATATATATTATTATAAATGATGAAAGCAGGGGAAAGTATTGGACTAAGAATTAACACTGAAGAAATAAAATACATGACAATGACCAGAAAATTAGAAACTCTAAGACACACAACTATAGGTAACAGCCAAATAGAGCAGTCAGAGCAGATAAGAGATTTTAAATATTTAGGAGTGACATTAGACAAGCAAAATAACATGCATGGAAAAATAAACATAAGATTAACCACGGCAAACAGATGTTACTTTGCTCTAGCAAAGCTATTAAGATCAAAATTAATATCAATAAAAACAAAAGAACTATATATTAGCTATGTGAGGCCAGTCCTTTCGTATGCATGTGCCACTTGGGCAACAATGAAAGGTGATGAAGAAAAGCTACTAAGATTCAAAAGAAAGATACTTAGGAAAATACATGGCCCAATATATAGTCAGGAAGAACAGAAATGGAAATAAGATCAAACAATGAATTAAGAGCGCTGTTTAAAAGACAAAATCTAGTTCAATTTGTTAAGAGCACGAGACTAGAATGGATGGGGCATATGTGGCGAGCAGATGGGAGGCTACTGAAAAGTTTTAAGCGAAGAAATGGAAGGAACGAGGCTACGTAGAAGATGGATGGACAGTGTACGGGAGACAATGATCGAACTTATGCAATCAAGAGAAATAAACTGGGATATGGCAAAGGGCAGAAGGAAATGGAAAGATTTAGTTTCAGCAGCAAAAAGCCTAAATGGCTTGTAAAGCTAAGAGAAAAAAAAATTTATATTATGTACCTACTTCAGAACATTACACATCTTTGTTATTACTAACATATTAAATCAACTAAAAGCTTAAAAAGTTTTTAGAACTTATAAAACATCAATTTCAGTATTTCACTCTATAGTAATGATAACCATAAGCTAGTTAACTATGTAGGATAATGTGAACAATTGTTTATAAGGAAACTGCATATTTTGATTCTAGAAATATAATAAAAGGTCATCTAAATAAAATACAACAAATCAAAGTTTCATTTAATTTATTTTAATTTTATCTTTCAATTCAGGATACACCAATATAGTAAACAATATATTTTTAAAGACCCGTTTAAAAACATAATATTTACTATTAAGTATTAATTATGAATATAAGTGTAAATACCAATATTTGCATTACCTTAATAAAACAGAATATAAATTAATTTAACATTTTTAAGTATAATACCAATGTAGTCAATAGTTATTATTTCATAACATCATGATTTGTTGGAAAATAATTACTGAGACCGTGAAACAGATGTTATAGGTATTTTTTCAATAATAATAATAATAATAATAATAATAAAAACGGACAGTCTTGAACTTATTGGTACAAATGTTATAAATTACCATTATTATCTAGATGGCAATTTATACAATACATTTTATTGCCAAATTTATTAAATAATGCATGACCATTTATTTTAAACGTTGTATAATACAAACGCATCAATATAATATAGTTATCTGATTTGGTCGCATACAAATAAAATGAATTACAAATATAATATTTACATAAAAATTTTGTCTAAAATTGATAAAAATTAATTGAACATATTATTCATTAGAATTAAGTTACATTTCATGAATAATCACTAAAAAGATAAAAATTTGTAAGATACCTTAGTAGTATCTATAGAACACTAGACATAATATTGAGAACTAGAACATAAATACTAAAAATAAATTCCTAATCATCAAAAAGTTATTTCTTGATATTTAAATTAAAATGCACACTATTAAGCAAAAAATATAAACTTAAATTGTTTTGTTATTGTTAAATTAAATAAAAATGTGATAATTGAAAATGTTTCTCGAAACTTCCCTAATCACGCACACAATGTAGAACTAAATATTATTTATTGATTGGAAGACATCAAGATAAAAATTCAAAAACAACCCAATCAATAATATATATATACACATATAAATGCATATATATATATATTATCTCAATATATATATATATTTATATATGTAAATATATATGTATATATATTTAACAGGATATCATAGAATATATTATTATACATTAAACTATATTATATTTATATATGGAAAAGATAATTAAACTTAAATTGTGATTGATAAGATTTTTAACTAAATATTAATTTGTATCTAAAATGTATGCTTCAAATTCAATTTAAGTCTATATGAATGTGAGAGGTAGATTCGTTTCGATAAAAAATTATTATTATTTTCATTATAATTTAATTATTGTCTAGTTAACATTATTAATGCTGCGTACTTTTTTAGCTACAGCCCTAACACGCTTAGCAGCTTTAGGAATAGCCAATTCTAATTTACGTTTTACACCAGTACTAGTGGATGGTTCCTGATCGTCAGAACTCTTTACTTCCTCAGATACTACTGGTTCACTCTGTTCCATAGAATCCTTGTTAGTGTTTTCTGGAGTTTGGTCACCTTGACTATGCAGTCTAGTTCGTACAGCATTGGTAGTAGAATTTAAAGCAGGTGGTCCCATAGCTAAAGATAGATCACTTGCAGTAGTACTACAGGATGAACAAACTGAAAGTGTAGATGATGAAGAAGCCGATTGTAAATATTGAATTTCTGTCTTGCATTTATTAAGTTCCTATAAAAATAATTATTATAAAGTATTGAATAAAGTATTAATTTGTTTTATATTTTTATTATAAAATAACGAAGTGTACAATTCAATTCTATAATACATATTATGAGACATGCAATGTTATGAGGAAGAATCATGGAAGGTGATAACTGATGAATGATCTTAGAGCTCTGATAAATCTAGTTAGAATATCAAAAATGTATGTTCAATAGTTTTAAACTTACAATTAAATTCAACTTGAAAATGTCTAAAATTTATATAGATTATAAGTTTAAGCAACAAAACAATTGCTCCCAATTATATTTTGATTTACATAATAATTGATAATAATAGGATAGCAGTAAGCATTAATGGTGTTCACAGCTATGATTAAAAAAATAACTTAACAGCCTTTATAACAAATTAATTTTTATGATAATAATTGAGTAACAAATGCAACAAAATCTAAATAGAAAAAAGAAGCAAAAAATTGTTGTTTTTCATGAATATTAAATTAGTTTATGGAATAAAGTATAGTAGATTAGTAGGTATTCATATTAAGTTAAATCATACTTTAATATGATAAAAGAAAACAGTGCCGAAATATTGAATTTACAACTAAAGATGTATGGTTGCCAAAACTTCAGATTCTGATACAACATACAATTTTCGAACTATTATTTGTATGTGATTGTGAATATTATACATAAATATTTTTTTCTGCCCAGATAATATTGTACTGTAATTGTTAATATTCACTTCCCCTGGCAAGCACTAGTTCTGAAATTTCCAACGGTTTAGAAATGTTCACTACCTATTATAATCATGATAGCTATTCATTTTAGTAGTAATTTAATTGAAATTTACTGAGTAGCTATAATATCTTCAATTTTTATTGAAGCTTAGAGTCTTACGGTTTTAAAAAATAGAGAAAAATAGCTAAATAACTTAGTAGAAGCAGGATGGACTCATGTATGTTCAAAAAATGAATATGAAATTACATAAAAAATTTAATTTAATACTAACTTGTAACAATGTACTGAATTTTCGATTTGTTTCTTCATTCTTCTTATCATATTCGTCCATCCTATTCGAATATTCTACCAATGTTTTATGTTGTTCAGCCATTTGTGATTTGCATTGTTTTAACTCACGTTGCACATTGCCTACTTGAGTGGATGTTCTATAAAATATTTTAAAAGAACAATATAATACTTAGAGAAGCATTAACTTTAACAATTTTCTAGTTTTTACATTACAACATGTCATCTAAATTTGGTTGCTTTTATTTATTTTATTATTTGTTATAATCTAAGGTCTAATAAGTACTGGAAAATAACAACTTATTAAATTAGGTTATAAATTAAAATATTTATGATCTTTGTCATTCATGTATAATAAATAGTATAGTAAATTTATTATTAGACTGACAATTTTGTAAACAAATTAACAAAAAAAATTGCTAAACAGTGATAGGATTCACATAACTGTATTTTCCAAATAATTCCATGTACTGATGTTTTTAATAACTGGCATAATAAAGTATTTATTGATTCTGAACAAAGTGAATCTATGCTATTGATTTAAAAATATTTTTTTTTTATCACTACATTTCGAAGAAATAAAACTGAGAATGGTTTCTGGCAGCAAATCAGATGTTATCAGTAAATTAGAAGATCAAAAATATAAATGCACAATACTTCAATTAATACAAATATTAAGAGTTAACCAAAAACTTAATAAAATATCTCATAAAAAGCAGCAATTTAAAAACATTGAATATATACAGTATACACACACCAGACGTTATTATGTTATTTAAGAATTTAGATAACTGATAAACATACACACAATTTATTTTTATAGATATTTTAAGTTCAAATTTTGATGAAATTGAATATTTGAACAAATTTTATATTAATAATGATTTTAAAAGTGAGAGTTAATCACATCATTGAATCATTCCAAAAGAACGTTGGTAGTTAGTATTGACTCGAATTAGTTCAATATTTAAACCTAACATATTACTATGCTAGAAAAATAAATTACAAAATAAAAATACAAAAAAATAACCTAAAAAAATAGGCTGACAGATCATATCATAAAATTTTAAAATTAAAAATAATTAACCAATATATAGTTTTGTTTATAAAATTATTTTTCTTCATATTTTTGGTTTTTTTGTTGTTTATTTAAGGATTTATTATAGTAAGTTTAGATGTAGAAATTGGGATTTAATATGAATAATATAATATTATTAGGAGTATAATTGCATAGATATCCATGTAATTTTTAGTGCACTAACTTACAAATTACAATTCCTACTGATAACATATTTTGCAATAATTAAATTTATTAGAACCATAACAAATATAATATATTATTATAAAATTAGAAATTAGAATAGTATATCAACAGTAGCATAATGGTTAACAGATAAATTGTTTTGACAATAATAATTTTACTTACTTGCGCAATTGTTTCCGTAAATCTAAGAAATCTCGTTCCAAATGACAACTTTGAGACCTAATAAAAAATAAATAGTAAAAGGATCAGCTAATAATGTAAGGATTTAAATATTTCAATGGTGAGAACTCTAAACCACCCATAATTTATCTACCAAAATTGTCTGATTGTGAGACAAACTTATATAGATAGTATTAACAATAGCTTATGTTCAAATATAGTGAAGAAATTCATTCATGTAGTGGCAATTTATTTTTTTTTATATGATAAGTTACAGATAATTCAAACCACTATTTGTAATGATTCATTATTTTTATTTTTCATTAACCGTCTCTTATAAATTAGTGAGTCAAATAAATAAAAACACTACAACACAGATATAGTTATTTCCTATAGTGTATAAACATTTGGTAGACTTGCTGTAAATATTACATTTGTAAATTTGTTTTGCGGGAAACCGTTGTTTTATACAGTCTGTCCAGCGAGAGAACGCACCAATTCTGCGCATCCTCCTGCACCTCTCTGCTATCAAAACCGGTTTCCCTATGACAGGATGACGTTTGGGGATGTGCAGAAAACCCGATTTTAGTTAGCCCGCAGCGCGTTCTCTCACTGGACAGAGTATAGAATCATTATTATTGTACAAAAACTATTGTTGTAATGATATGGGACTATTTTGAATTACAAAATTTTTTTTTCTCAAAATTTAATATTTGCTATCTATTCTGTTACAATATGAACAATAAGCTTAAGCGATAATAGATAATATAGTAATAGGAAGAGGTCTCCCAGTGAAGTCCTTTATTGTGAATATAATTTTATGATAGCAATGCTAATGAATAAATAGTAATACATAGATATTGGGAAGTAGCAATTAAAAGTGACAATAATTATAGTCATTGATTAACATTTTTTCATTTTGTAGAAGTCAAGACACCAAAGTCTTTTTTGGGGTAATTACAAAGAAGTATTGAAATATTACTAAGATTTAAAATCTTCATTAAATATCACTTTTTTCTTATATTTAGCTCTTTTATTGCAATTAAAGTGATTGTGAACACAGACTGTCAGCATACATTTCTAAATATATTTTAGATATTGTAACTAGGAATTGAATTTATATGCAAAAAAATTCCTCAAAATACACTTCTAAAAATAATGTAATATGCTACAAACTATGCATTTATTTGCACTTACAACTAAATCAATAACATTGTATTTAAAATTATGTAAAAAATAAGTATTAATTCTTTTAATTCTAACATTTATATTGTGCTAGAAATTATTTTAAAATTTGATCTGATATAAATTAAATTAGCTTTTAAGTTAAGATCTTTTATCAAATCTTAGTATTTTTTAATTGAAGAATTATTTCTTTAATAGTTTTATTATTATATAAACTCCTATAGAGTGTATAAATATACTAACAAAAATAAGTATTTAGATTTTCAAATAGTAGGTATGGTTACTTATTCTATTAATATCCAACAATTTAGTTATTTTTTAAATAATTTCAATGTCAGATACATTGTACTTCAATTATAAGATTTTTTGTACTTATATTTCATATTTCATTCACAAAATTTATAAAAAATCAAAGTTCTTTTATAAAATATTTTATCAAGAAATTAGGCTCTCGATACAAAAAGGAAAAAAATATATATATATACTTTATAGTGCTTTAACTTCCAAACTCTAGTAATAACTAATACATAAGAAATTAAGAAATTAGTTCAACCAACTAGTGTCTGTAAAAAATATTTGCATGTTATATTATGAATAGTTATAATAGTTTAACTGAAAAATTTGTATTCACATATTTTAAATTATTTAAAATTACTAAAAATTTGTACAGTACATAAAACCTCTTAATAACAGAAATATTTTGGGAGCGAGAACATTTTTTTTTCAGTGGAAAAACCTTCAAATAACTGTTACTCATTTTTATTTTAATTTAAAAATAATAACAAAACAGAAAAATACACTTAATAATCTAATTAATAATTAAATTAACAAACTCATTTTCAAACTTTAATTTTACTTATGTATGCATTTCTTTTTTTTAAATATTTATTATTATATTATTAAATCACTAAATAATAATTTTATAATTTAATTCCATCTATAGCAAATATCAAAAATTTACCACCTCTGAATAGTGAAGAAAATTTTGCTGAACAAGAGGGCTACTATCTAGTTTCACTGTATTACATACATTCACAAGCATTTCTATTCTAAAATAAAATAATTATCAAATATAAAAGAAGACATTTCTAATATCTATAGACAACACAAAAAGATCCACAACAGTTTAAAAATTACATTAAGTATTAAAAATCTTGATACAAATATTTTGTGAAAAATCATTTTTAAATTATAACAAAAACAAAATTCAGTTTATCTAAAACTAAAAAAAATTGTTTTTAAAACTTTTATATTTTCTCAATTATTTTGAAAAATTATATAAATCTATATAAATCCTCAAAAGTACCAATATTCAGATCTCAGTTGCTACCAGAAACCACTCTTAAGTTAATAATCAAACCATTTCTAATTCTTCAAAAAATGTTTTCATATGGACATAAATAGGTTTGATAATAATAAAAAAAAAATATTGTAGTTGTTCCAATCTAAATCATAGGTGGTTACATAATTTCAAACATAATTTATTTTAATATAGGCCAGAGCCATTTAAGTGTTAGGGACTGATACAAATTTGAAATCTCAGTAGTCCTAAATCATAGACCTTATATTAATAGACGATATGTGGTAATAGTTCCAGTTTCACACGTGAGGGCGCTGATCAAAGTAGTACAATTTACACCGCACATACGCAGAAGAACTACGGGATTATACAATCATTGTAACTGTGCGGCTTATCAATACACACACAGGTCTACATTCTAAATTACTTTATACAATTCTGTATATGATACAACTACACAAACTATTTAAACTTTAAAAAGCTGATAATTTAATTTAAAATTAAAATAGCAATAAAAGCCTATATAATACTCTGGATAATATTATTATCTTATATTTTTACAATAGATAAATTAACTTTAATATTAAAGCTAATAGCATACATTTATTATAGGGCAGAGGTTCCCAAACTGTGGGTCGCGCTGTATTTTTATATTAAAAATAAATATATATTTTTTGTTGTAAGCAACTGATTCACTAAAAAAATATTGTGAGTCGCCAAATTTTAAAAAAGTCCCAAAACAATAAAAAGTTTGGGAACCTCTGTTATAGGGTAAATTAGTGAACCAGAAAAAATACATGTGGGTAATACAAGGTCTTCTTAAAAATGAAAAATATACTGAAAAAACAAAACTGTTTTGCATAAAAGTAGACCAGAAGTTATGGTGAATAACATACGATATACGCTAGGTCGCTGTCAGTCGATTGTAAACTATAGATTACTTATGGAATAGTAGTCAATAATGTTATCATTTATTGTTCCATCATTTGTTATTCCTTTTTCAAACACAAAACAAAATTGATTTTGTAAAGCTTGAATAAGCTAATATCGCAAAAAGATTCTTTTTTTTCGGCGTTTTTGATTAGTTAAAATAAAAAAAAAAAAAGCCATAAATTGTAAAGCTAATATAATGTATTTTAGCTGAGGTTCCAATAGAAACTGTAATACTTCTAACTTTATATTTCAATACAACATTCTATAAATTTTAACTTTTAGAAATCAAACAGTTTATTATAAATTTATAATTGTAATAATGAAGTATTTTGACTTACGTTTTCATTCCTTGTTTAATTTTACAGACACTTTTTCGTAACATGGAACCACATTGAGGACTTTCAGATGAAGATCTTTTACCTTCTAAACTGGAAACTGAACCTTCACGTATCATTAAACTACGTTTTCTCAAACACATACTGGTAATAGTTCTAGTATTAGGCGGACCTGAAATATTTTGATTATCATTAATCAAAGATATTAATTATAAAATATTTTGCTATTTAATATAAACAGTTTTATAAATACCTAAAGGTGATGGAAATTCATGATAATCATTAGCAAAAAGTCGAATTTCTGGAAGAGTTGGTTCAATTTTTTCCCTAAAATATTCCATGGCCATTGTGGACAAGTCAAATAGTTCATCTGTCACTTTATATGGCCTAGCTAACTTTGAAGTAACTTTTATATAATGTAATATTTTGTACACTTCATCTAAAATCTAAAATAAAAATACACATATTAAACAAATTGATTAAATATTATTTAGTATTATAAATTACCTCTCCAGCAAAAAAACATATATGTTTTCTTTCAATATGTTTACCAAATGCCATACGCAATAATAATAATCGCATGTGAAGTGTTTCAACAATATCAGATTCACATGCAAGTGGATGTTGTCGCCTAGCAGATTCTCGTCTAGGCATTTTTGTTTTAATAATTTGAAAACGATTTAACATTTGATTTTGCAAACGTTGAAAAGTAGAGTTTAACATAGTACTACATACAACATTAAAATGCCGAGAAACCTGCAAAAAATTAAAAATTAATAAAAATCAGAAACATTCAATAAGACAGATTTATTTCACTTACCGATCTTAATTGAGATATGTGTTTGAAATTGGTATATGATAAGATTTTCTCAAGAATTTCATATGGAAGGTCTAGCAAATTAATATGGCTGGAACTACTTTGGCCCAAATTAACTACACTAAAATTTTTCTCAGGTTTTGTTATAACAACCACTTTGGTCGAAGAACCAGAACTACTACTACTTTGTTGTCTAGTAGATACCATTTTAGATAATTATGATGTTTTCCTTAGTAGAAAATATCTGACAAATTTGGTTGTATATGTACAATCAAACCTAAAACATATTAATAAAAATAATAATAAAGATTTGATTAATTATCTTAAAGCTGAAGTTTATATCAGATTATCAATTCAATGTTTTTCTAGTTATTAAATATTTTTAAAAATCATTAACATAAACTATAAAAATTTTTACCAAGTTACAAGACATAGTTAGATGAGTCATAATTAGAGTTAAATAGTAAAATTTTTATAAACCTGGTAGAAATAATTTCAGCACTCAAAAAATATGATCAAGTGACTATATGAAAATAATAAATTTACTCACATAAAAACAAAAAATTACAAATTAATATTTTTAACAAACTAATTATTTATTATAAAATGTATTCGATTGAATAGGTCCAGGTTTTTAAAATAATTGTTTTCAAAGTTTTTTATCTCGGTTAAATAAGACATATCAATGTTATAACTAGAAATACAAATATAATATATTGTACTTGCAGATATAGACTTTACATTTTCAGAATTAATCTTACCAAAAAAAAAAAAAATACTCCATAATAATATAATAAAGTTTTAATAGGTACTTTAGAGTTGTTTAGAGAGAGTTAAATACAATAATTTCTTAAACCATAAGAAATTTTACTAGTTTAAAAAGCAAGCACAATAATTCTAAATTTTTAAATCTTTAATCTAGCAGTAATAATTTTAATGTTAATTAATTAACACAATTAGTCTTATAAATTGCAAAATGTCAAATATTGACTTAGGTATAAAAACTATCAAAACTAGTTGTTTATACAAAATTAAATGTAAAAACAGTACCTATACTGAAATGATAAAAAAAAAATGAAATGCTAAATTATTCTAAATAGGTAACAATAAATTCGTAATTAGATTTATAACAAAAATTAATAATTATTTCACCTCAGATTGAAATTTTTAGGTATATAATAAAAAAGTATTTTCTCAAAATATATATGAGTTGATTATTAATAAAACTTAAATAATTTTTTTTATAGTAAATAATACATTAAAATTAAATAACTGTGAAATGTTGGTTATACTTATAATAGTGTTATACTAAAAAAAAAAAAAAAACGAAATAATATAGTTCGTAAAACATAACAGAAGAGATAAATCCTAATATTACATAATATTGATTTGCAATTAAGTAAGAAATGAACTATGAAGTGTGTTAAAAGTTTCACTAGCAATTATATTATTGAATAAATCAAATCATGTATAATTAATAATTATATTTATCTAACACTACAAGTTAATAAAAAAATTAAACTTCAAATAAATCATAAAAGTTTCCTGAACAAACCCAATTTCCTTGAGAGATATCTCAACAAAAGCTAATACATATAGGTATAGGCACCGATACTTGCGCGAAAAAAATGTAAAAAACGCTTCGTCATACGTCTCAAGTAGAACAAAAATGTAAATAACTAGTTGACGCGACAGACAAAAAACAACAAAATTTTCGAAAAAAGTTCCGTGCGACTTGACAAAGGACTAAAAAGATACACACAAAGCGCGGAAGACGATTCTGCGGGGACGAGACAATGGACCTTTAAGGACAAAGGCTCGCGTTATCAGGTTTTCGGCGGTGGAGCACAGACAGGGTGAAGTATACGACTGGGAGGGGTGGTAGCGACGCGAGGGAGGGAAAAAAGCCTATCGTCCGGTAGAGCCGGAACGATGTTTCGCCTGCGCGCGTATACGAAAATCTCGCGCCCAAAAACACAACAACAGCCAAGAAAAAGCTCCGACGGTCCCGAAAGTAAAGAGGCCCGTTGGCCTTGTGTGCGGCGCGCATAGGCAGATACGACGGATGTCCCGTGTCGCCTACATGTCAATAGTTTGTGCATCGCGCTTACGCGTCCCGCCGGCACCCGCTTTTACCGGATGAACTTCGGCGGGCCGCCTGGCCGCGGAATGCGTTACGTTACCTTGGAGTCCTGCGGCGCCGCCAGAATAATAATACGATAGCGGACGGCAATTCGGAACGGTAATAGTATTCTAATAAAAACGACGGGAACACAGCAGTGGTCCGCAACGAACGTTTGAAATTCTCCCGAACGCCAAAACACAAGCCTCGGTAACGACCACCAACATAGACGGCGGGGCGGTGGAGGCGCAAGGCTGTTGATTGGCACGCAAAAGCAGTCAGTACCAGCACCGGACCGCGTTATAGTCGCTGTTCAAATGCGAAATGGAACCGAAATGCGATCGCGCCAACACTGTGTCGTGATCGGTGTCCGTACTGGATGGGGAACGCGAGACGTGTCCCGCGAGCCGTTCGGTGGGCGGGCGGGCCGTGATGGGCCGTTGGTGGGGTACCGACGGCAAACCCCCGACAAGAGCCGCTAACCGAGCGAGCGATCGCTGCGGCCGCGCAGTGTTGCCATTTTCACGACGGGTACGTTAATAAAAATTAAAAAGACTAGTAAAGTTGTAGTCTAGTCGGTCTTTTATTTTACATTAATAATAGACGATCGTAGTACTTCTACGTGCCTATAGCTGATCTATATTAAACATGGGTTTTCTATAGCTTGGTCTTATAATGGTCTTGTGCGCCTTCTAAACACGATCGCCGACGGGCCATAGACCTAGGTTTCCATGTATATTATAGGGTGAAAATATGACGTATGTATAGAGTATGTATATTATAGACACGACCGCCAGAGCCACAGCTACCGGCAATACACGTGTCGTGGTCATTTTAAATAATAATATCTTCATATTATAAACAATAATAATAATAATAGTAATATGGTCTTCTACTTTTTGTGGTTCCTGGTCCATAGCGGCACAGCAGCAAACAGCTACCACACCTACCGGTTACCACCACCACGAATATAGGTACCACGCGCGTCCCCGCCACCACCGTTACCGCTGCCAAGGGGTTATTGGCATTAGAATTTTTTTCTCTTTTCTCATTAAATTCCCTAACCGGAAGCTAAGTGCCTAAGTTACAATAATAATAATATAGTATAAATAATATATTGTGTGTTCCTCGTCATCGGCTTCGACGGCAACAGCGGCAATACAGCTCGAACTAGGTAGGTACCTATTACTTTTTTTTCCCGCCGTTTTTACTTGTAGGTATACCTACATCGTAAATTCTTTAATTTATTTAAATGTGTATAATCACGTCATATCCACTTCATCTGTAATATTCATAAGACGTATAATCATTGCATAATAAATACGTATTTGCTAATAATATTATAGTCATTATTATTAACCTTAAGTGAAGACAATATCACTGTTATAAACTTAGACTTTTAATTACCTATTTCCATATCATTATTTTTTAGCTAGGTACCTAGTATTGAATCCGATTGGAGGTATCTGTAATAATAGGTATAATAGTCATTTTATTTTATAAAACAGACTACAATATATAGTGTTCAAGGTATGAAGTGGTATCTCCGTAGTATGACCAATATGGTCATATGTCCATATCCATATTATAATTTACTGAGTAATATCTATACGAGTCTAGGGCCTAGATGTATCGCGTATGGCATTATAATGGTATATCTACAATATTGAACACAATACCTATTATATTTAAGTTTTAAATCCATACTTCCATAACACAATAATATATTATGTATACGAACGCTCGAACATTTAATGTAAGCAAGTATAATATTATGTATCTAATCTAATCGGTAGGTGACTATTATAATAAATCGTTGATCACTGATGAATGTACATAATTACTAATTAGTAATTACCTACCTAATATAATAATAAAGACCTATTTAGGAAATCTAAATATTATGATAAATAATATATTAGAATAATTATTATGTTTATTTTATTTATGTAAATGTTGAAATAAATTGTAAAACCACAAAGTTTCAATAATGAAAAAAAAATTATTATATTCCTTATAGTTTATAATATAATGTGTTTATAGAGTTTTAGAGTATAGATGTATTTTGTGATCATTAATTATGTATTCATATAAACTTTTAACTGTAATAAAACCTATAATTAGTTAATCTTATCAAACAAAATTCAAAAAACTATTTTATTTTTTGGTAGATATATCATTAAAAAATAGTACCTATATGTAATGTAAAATGTTTAAGGTGTCATCCATTAAAATGGTAAAATATATTTATACTTATAAAAGCATGTACATATAGGTATCTATTTTATAAGAACAGGTATAGGTCAAATTTTAGTATAATTAGTAAGGTAATTAACATATTGAATTTTATGTTGATAATATATTTAATGATATTTTAATTATTTATAAATAATATTTATCAAACGTAATACATCATAATTATTATAATTATTTATAATAAGATATAACACTCATAACAAATATTATACTTTATACAGTAGTGTATTTTTATTTATTTTATTGAGGGATAGAGTTCTACCGTGCCTTTACACCCCCGGCCTTGAATTAATATATATATAATTTATGTATTAGTATTTTACTCATGCCTAATCCCTATCAAAATATTTATATCTAAAATGAAAAAATGAAATTAATTTTATTAAATCCAACAACATGTTTTAAGGTATATTTTGGACAACCCCCGAAAAATCACCCAAAATATGCCATTGCCCACTGACTATAGTTTATAGGTACCTACTGTTTAAAGTTAATGCAATATACTCATACATTAAAAATCGTTCTTTTAAATTAAATTATACAACTTAAAAAAAAATTATATTGATTATAGGTATACCTTTGAAAGTAGTATTTATAGTTTATATAATCAATATATATATATTTTATTATTTATAGTTTATATATTTATAGTATTTAGTATTTATAGTAGTATATAAAGTTATATCAACTGTCAAATGAATTCAGTAATTTGGATAATATATAATTGGTGGCTATTCGCCAAAATACAATATAATATAATATAATATAATAAAAATAAATGTGAAAATGATATTAAGTTTTCTTCATTGAATATTTCATATTTTTTATCTATAAAGAAGATGCGTTATTACTTATTGTTACAACTTTAATATAAGCAGATTTATGATTTTCTTTCACCTAATATTGTTTGAATAAAGTACACATTTATAATATACCTGATACCTACGTTGTACGGGCTTGCTGTACCTATATTCTTCCTATGATGGGTACAATAATAATAATAATACTGCCGTCTATATTATAGACTATAACTCTAGTATCTATACTATTGTCTAATTATTTGTTGTTATTTAACATACGTGATTAACTAACATATTATTTTACATTGTAAACTAATTAAAACGATGAAATAATAACACAATTAGGGTTAACAGAGCTTTAAATGATCTAATTTATTGCCATGTTATGTGTTTTAGCCGTTTTAGGTGTAAAATAAAATTTGGTAAATTTTATCCGTATTGTCATTGGTTAGAGATAAAAGAGACCAACTATTTGTGTACCTATTTAATACTGAAATTTCAGTTTTTGGATATCACAGTAACACAATTATTTTAATTCGACAACAATTGCATTATCTTTTCCATGACAAACTTATTGGTAGAGAAGCTGGAAACAATGCTCAATACTGCCCAAAACATAACATGGCCATCCCGCAGTTTTGATTTTAACCCATGTGACTTAATTATGGGGTTTTATGAAAGAACAAATTTATGTCAAAGAAGTGAATAATAGAGATGAACTTTTAATGCGAATAGTTTATACTAGGTATTGCTAAACATAAAATTTGTTGGAAAAGATTGGAGTAAATTACATCGTTGCACGAAAAAGTGCATCGAGGTTAACGGGGGTCACGTTAAACAATTTTTGTATAGATAACATTTATAGGTAAATAAAGTAATTTGATTATTTTACAATGTAAAATAATGAGTTAATTAATCATACATGTTAAATAATAACAAATAACTATCACCACCGTTAATCTTACAGTTTTCTCATACAACTCGATGTGACACACCACTTTTTTTTAGTAGGCGATTCGAGCATCAAAAACGCGCGACAAGCTCAAAAACGATGTGACGTCTCGATTCGTATGAGAATTTCGCAAAAAATACAACTAAAAATTTCTATATTGAAGATAGAAAATTGTCATCACCTAACCGTATACTAATGACCTCATTCATTCCAGAAACACTCTGTTTAGATAGGTACTCAAAACTCATAAGTTTATTTATAGGAAGGTGTCTATATTAAAAAATCACTCCTAAGAGTGTTTCATATAGCCTAAAGTCAAGGAAACTCATTAATATAAAAAAAAATTATAATAATAATCACAAAAATGTGAAAAATGACAAAGCCAGCATTTTATTTTTTGAGTGCGTGATATGTCATTATACAATATAGACTTAACTTGCATCCATAGGCGTGCATATGAGATGTGCAGACGGGTGTGCAGCTGCACATTCTGCAAACATATGTACTTATTTTAAATTTTTGATTGAAAAATTATTTATTTAAAACTGATAATCAGTCAATCATTGCTTACCAGTTAGGTACCATTTATGATGTATACATGTATAATACGAAGGTACACAGAATATACTTCATTTGCCAAGAAAACAATATTAAACACAACTCCCTTGCACACATAGGCGCAAATCGCTGCAGGGATGCTAAGGGTGCGTAGTACCCTGAATTTTAATGCTATCACTCCGATTCCCGTAATTACCTATAACTTATAGTGTTACCTGATATAATTATAATAGAGCGCCCCAAACTAGTGCCGTAAAAATCGGATGTCTAGAGTGTGCAACGCACACAGGACACAGGTCCTCTAGAGTCTAGATTTTGGTTTGCACACAGGCTTCGACTAGTTTAGTTACGGCACTGGTGATAACGTACGTTTTTGTCGCACTATATAGTTTGGCGTGCTCTATTATATGGAATGCTTTTTTGATGCACGTCAAAACCGCTCTAGTGTGGCTTGGCCCTAATATATTATAGTAATAATATCTCTCACTAAAATAATTCTGCACACCTCGTGCAAAATTCTTGCTCTCGCCTATGCTTAAGTCCTTCACAAATTTGGTACCTATGACTTGTAAGGTAAATATATATTAAATTACAATAACATTTTATATCATTTTAGAATTTTGCAGCAACCTTTATACAAATTACAATACCTTAATACATGCTGTTATATCTTACATTTTATGTTATTAGAACACAAAAGCATTTTTTTATTTTCCTACAATTTCGGGGAGAACAATCTTAGCATCCTGGATCACACATATAGGAACTCTCTAAGTAAGAGGAAGTATCAAGAATACGTTGTAATTAATTCATGTTGTTATCATTAAAATGTATATAAAACACGTAACTATGTAGACAGTTATAATTTTTGATATAGCTGGTAGGTACTAATTACTTATACTTCTATAGCTACATGATGCAATGATGTCTTGCGTGATTGCATCATACCTACGAAATCGCATAAATGTTTTGCTAAAATGAAAATCAAACAGTAAACATTTTGCGGCTATATTGAGTAAAGCCGTAAAGGTGATTAATAATTTTCCATTTTTTAATTTTTTACAAGGAGTTTTTACAGTTAATATATAATATACAGGTTTTTATACAGTCTTATTTACTAAATTTAAGCATTTTATGTCACAAAAAGCTGACTATTAAAATACGTAAAACATAATTTATAATTTATATAGGTAATAAAAATATATATTACAGTAACCAAAAGTTACAATTTAAAAAGTAACAAAAGTAACTCAAAATCTAAAAAGTGTATATAGTTGTCTTTAACTGCAGCCTACAGGACTGTATAATTTTTATCTTTGTAGATCATTTAACTTGGAAGTATATTATATTTGATAGTCACTTTAAGTTTAAGGTAAGTGAAAATGAGATTGTTTTCTCCTGAACTGTATTTTTAATTTCAATTATATTGATATAAAGTGCTATTAAAATGTTTGATTGCAGTAAAGATACAGTAAAATCATAATAAATAAATATGCATGATGCATTAGTACATTACTACCTATACAATATAATATAATACAATAATATTTTCAGTATTGCCATTTGCATCATGATTTATATTGTTTAATGAAGTTGATATGAAAATGCTACTAAATACGAGTCAAAAAATATTTTTTAAATCATAACAATATTATTACCTAGGTTTACTTTCTAAAATGAATTATAATTTTTTATCTAATTGTCGCGAAAATAAAAATAAATAAGTATTCGAATACCTCAATCAAATCAAACTATAGCCTATACTTCTATTATAGGTACCTGTAATTTACTTATCTATATATTATGTTATTACTTATTTTATATATTTGTATAATATTTGTTTTATATTTATATAACCAAATAATAAACAACATCCAAAATACATTAGTGGATAAATATTAATATTGTTAAAAAATAAATAACTTAACAAGTAAGCTAACGAGAATATGAACCAAATGAAAAATGTTTTTGTTTATTAAAGGATTTTAATTGTAGATGCATTATAGTTAGTATCTACACATTAACCAATTACTACAGATAAAGGACCAGTACCTATTACTTATTAGCAATAAAATAAAACTTTATATTCTCATTACCTATCTATAAATTATAATTATTAGTTATATTGTGTTTATATATTTATATTGTAGTGTGTATGTACTATATATAGTATATAAAAAACTTATAATTTAATAAAAATATTCAAAAATTTAATAAAAGGTTCCTTTTAAGTTTATCATTTATCAACTAAAAAGTATCGAAAATTTACAATTTGGTTTGTAGTTAGAAATAAAAAATAATTTTATCTAAGATTTAAAAATTAATACAATGTTCCTCTTCCTTATATTATGTAATTCATACTGGAACCAAAAATCTAAAATATATACATATTACATTCACAATTATTTTTTATAGATATTCGTATTTAAAGTAAATATTTTGACTAAGTTATACATATTTTATTATAATTATTAATTATTTTGTTGTAATTCAAGAACATTATTCGCTGGGACTTAAAACTATTAGGTATATATTATTATGAATTACATTATACCCACTCAATGCTATTTTTTTAATTATGTAAAGTAGGTAATATTAAAATAATACCTATTTATACCATGAATTTATTCATGCTTTTTACGATTAGGTGGTATTGGTTCAAAAAATAATAGCAATTATAAAATATAATACGACTCACTCGACATCTTATGTACAATGTACATCAAAGAGGCACCTACTGGCCACTTGTTCACTTTGTTTAATTTACTTATTACTTTTATTATAATATATAGGTAGCTACATGCCTACATAATCAATAAAAAACACATTAATTTTTAACTATAGATATCTAACGTATTAAATATAGATACGTACCAATAATTTAATTTAATTTAAATCCACTTCTTGCTAGAACTATTTTTTATACGTATAACTAGGGAGAAAGTATTTATTAAATTTACTAATACTTAAGTCATTAAATATATATTATATGATATATCTATATAATTTAAAATATAAACTTTAACAAATAGGTATATCATATATTATGACATGATATGGTATATATTATGTAAAAGTATATACGTAGGACGTAGGTATATCAATGTCTGTTTATACAGTTATTCAGTTATATTATAGGTAAATATTGATAAAAAAAATAATAAAAATAAATATAACTGAGTTATTGCAGTATAATCCTATCAAAGCAGAGTATAGTTATATTTTTCAATGATTGACTTCAACTAAATTACGCATGTATCAGTTGTATAAACATTAAAAATTACCTATTAATAATTCGATATATTATTTATTTTTATTTTTTAGAATTTTTAGTTATGTTAAATAAGTTATATGTACATGATATCACGACAAATTATTAAACAATAATATTATCACATTATTAAAAAATACGAATTTGAGCTATTTTTTCATAATACTTAATAGTTAATATATTATATTTATATATAAAAAGTA
>VUJU01002270.1:0-12722 GCA_009835225.1 Aphis craccivora
TTTTTTTTTTAGCTATTTTTAGACAACTGAAATTTTCAATTTTTCTGAAAAAATATTTTTGAAGTGTCGATAAAATTTTTTTGGGCCTATCAAAATACTTGAAATTTTAATGCAAAGTTCCTCATAAGTCATTCTTATAGTGATTAAAAAATTATAAGAATACATACGCACAATTTTTTTTACGCAAAACCAGTTTTCGACCAAATCGATTTTTTTATATGGATGTAATTCAAAAACTAATCACTGTAAATACTTTAAATTTTCACCAAATGTCAGTGTTATCTATATACAGTTAAATTTTCAAAAAATGTTTAGTGTCAATAAAAAAATTTTGGATGACAAAAAAATCTTGAAAATTTTATACAAGGTTCCTTATGAGCTTTTCTTATTGTAGCTAAAAAAAAATAAAAACCGTTAGTCACAATTTTTTTTTTATAAGCGTTTATAATTTAAATTTTTACGAAATCTGTCGAAAATGCGAAAATGTGCAAGTAATTTTGTAGTTGAAAAATCATAAAATTGTTTTGTGTTTATAACTAAGGATTAAAAATACAACACTAAGTTTGAATTTTAAATTTTTACGAAATCGCGTAACGATAACGATTTATCCTCAAACGTCAAACGATTTTAAATATTTCAATATTTGTTATTTCTCAAAAAGTATAAGTCGTAGAGACTTGAAAATTTCACCTGTTATTTAAATTGCCATTTTTATTAGCATTTTAAGTTCAAATATTGACAAAAATTCGTCAAAATCATGAATATTGCCAATTATTTTGTAGGTATAATTCATAAAAATTTTGTATAAGTAGCTAAGAGTTGATAATTTAATACAAGGTTTTTCATAAGTTTAGCTTACAATAATTATAAAAGAACTTAAATTTTGATGTATTCAGGTCATTAAAACGTAAACCACCTTTTTCACCAACCACTGAAAATTATATCCTAGGCTGACAAATCATTTTCGTTCAGAATCGTTTTTCGTATACAATGATAACTATCATTGGATTCAAATTTAACACTTCTATAATATATAATAATGATCCACACAGCACCTAATGTACAACAGAGCGGTACCCACTTGCCTGCTTTTTTACATTATTTTTTGTTAAACTATTTACAATTTTTTTACTATTAATTTTATAAAATTTAAATATAGTGTATTTTGACAGAATTAATTAAAATAATATTTTATACAAATTATCAATTAATATTCTTTTGGTTTATGTGTATTCTTATTACCTATAAATTATTGAAATGTACTATGCTATGACTGATATTTTCTATAAAAAGTATACATTTCTATTCTTAAGTTAGATTTTTAATATTCTGTACCTACCATATTGTCCATATTAAGTATTATATAAATGAAATACCCTGACTGATTATTTTTTTTATCATTGTTCAAAATATAAAGATTTTTCTATGATTTATTTTGTTTATTTATTCGTGTAGTAAATTTATAATAAGAGTAATCATCATATTGGAAATTATATGAGCTCTATCAAAAATTGGCAGGTTCCAATGTACAATGTTACAATATTTCTATTGGTTTCCACATTATATCTAAAACACTAAGTATTGAATGAATTATTAGTTACATTTTAGTGCCATTATATGTGTATTATAATATAAAATGCAAATATAAATTGTAATGTAATCACACCTATGCTATTGAATAAAACAAAATTGATTCACTTAAATTTGATGAACTAATCAAAATATTGAATCATATTTTAGGGACCATTAGCTCACTTTTAATTCATTCAAATCAATTCATTTTAATGCACTGAATTACATGAATTATATAGTTATAATTATAGTTCACCAAAATGAATTGAAAGTACTCATCACTAATATCATAGTAATATTGTTGGTTCCCTTTTTAAAGATGGTGGCTTGAGTACCTAGTATCTGACTTCACCACGATTATAAAGAACTAGAAACATAGAACATTCTATGCTAGAAGCAAGGTGTATTGATCATTACACATTGACTAGAAGATTATTATAGAATTATAATCGTGGACTTCACTCTTTTATGACAGTTAGCAATCTAGTTTATGGTAAACGGTCAAAAAGTCCGGAATGAAAAAAGTTGGACTAAAAGTCCGGGTTCATTTTTTGATTGCCGGTCAAAAAGTCCGAGTACATTTTTACTGTCGGACAAAAAGTCCGAAAATACAAAATAATAAAAATATTAAAATTGTTTTTTATATTTTATTACTTAGAAAAAATCCAGAGACCCAGAAAAAATTATTTAAATATTATATTTATTATTATATTTAAATAATATTTTTAAAAAAGGTTATACGTTTTAAAAAATCTAGTCTACAATAATAATTTGATATACATTACGTTTGCCTATACAATAATAATAATAATAATAATAATAATAATAATTTCATATACAATACGTTTCCCTTCCCTATGAAATGATAGTCGATGTCAAAAAAAAAAATACAATAATAAAATATAAGTAGGTACAACAATTACATTTTTAAAATAAATATTAATTATATATGAACTGACTAATATATTATTACATTTATATAATACATAGACATTATAAACAATTTTATATTTTCGGACTTTTGTCCGACAGTAAAAATGTACTCGGACTTTTGACCGGCAATCAAAAAATGAACCCGGACTTTAGTCCAACTTTTTTTATTCCGGACTTTTTGTCCCTAGACTTTTTGTCCCCGGATTTTTCGTCCGGGATTCCTAGTTTATTATCTATATCTGTGACTCTATTCTTCCTATAATAATATACACGTGATAAAATATGATAATAACAAAATATAAAAAAATCTGTGATAGGAGGTATAGAATGCGTGGTCGCGTAGTCGGTAGTCCACAATTTTGTGATACTGAATTTAACTGCAACTGCAGTGTACAACCACAGAACAACTGGTACTTACTATTAAGTATTTAGTAACTTCATAAATCATAATATACTAATATTCACACCTAATAGACTATAACTATAATAAGATCGTTTACTTTTTTGTGTTAAGAATTGTAGTTTTTTTTGTACGTTCTATTTAGATAATACTAAAAATGCCGACAGTCAATATTAAAAGAGATCTGCTTTTTGAAGCTCTAGGAACGACTTACAGTAATTTTTTTTTAAATTTATTTAATGATTGATGTTTTAAGTTTATTATTTTTTTCAGCTGATGAAGAGTTTGACAATTTGTGCATTTCGTATGGATTGGAGCTTGACGAGGTGGTAAGTGTTTTTTAAATCAATATTAAATACATATGTTTTACAAAAAGATCAAATTTAGACCTCAGAAAAGCAGATGGTCTCTAAAGAACAAAGTGAATCCAAATCTGAAGGTGCTTCTGATGATACAATTTATAGAATTGACATACCAGCAAACCGTTATGATTTGTTATGCCTAGAAGGATTAGTTGATGCACTACTTGTATTCCAAAATAAGTAAACCAAAGAAAAATCTAATTACTCAATATCATGAATTACTTAAGATTTTATTTAAATCATTTTAGGATGGAATTACCCCATTATAAAATCATTCATCCAAAAAAACCATTAAAAGTACTTGTTAAATCGAATGTGAGTATAATTTTAGTATCAATATAAAAGTTTCTTTTAATAGGTTATTATATTTTGCTAATATTTTGGTATGTGCTTTTAGTTTTTATATAAAATCCATTTATTTGTTAATGTAGACTAAACAAATTCGGCCTTATGTCGTCGCAGCTGTATTGAGAGATGTTACTTTTGATTCCGCAAGATATGCCAGTTTCATTGATTTGCAAGACAAATTACATCAGAATATTTGTAGAAAGCGTTCACTCGTTGCTATTGGTACCCATGATTTAGATACAATTCAGGGACCATTCACATATGATGCTTTGCCTCCAGAAGATATAAAATTCAAAGCATTGAATCAAACAGAAGTTCATAGTGCTGCAAAACTAATGGATATTTATTCGGTTAATAAAAAAATGTAATAGCTAATAGAAATTTGACATTTAATTGACTTTTTGTCCTTAGACACATGCTCAATTGAAACAATATTTGAGTATAATTAAAGATAGCAGTGTATATCCAGTCATTACAGATAGTAATGGAATAGTTCTATCAATGCCTCCGATTATTAATGGTCATCATTCTAGGATTACTTTAGAGACCAAAAATATCTTTATTGAGTGTACAGCAACTGATTTAAAGAAAGTATGTATATATCTTAAAAAGACGTCATACCCAAAATGTGTTGTCTCCGTCTTACTAGTACGTAACATAGCAAATTTACACTCAGCAGATCACGTGTAGCTCTGTTAGCTTAAAAATTTGAGTGAATCAACCTATTATGAAACTTAATGGTGAGAATATTATCTGTGTTCGTATATTGGTTTTTTATGATTGTTCAATTTTTTTAGCAAGGAGTGCATATATAATATAGCAAAAATTAAGAATGCTCATTACTCACTTAAAAATAGAAAAATCGTAAAAACCAATATACAATGTTATTACTATCAAGTTTCATAAAAGGTTGATTCATTCTAATTTTTAAACTAACATAGCAAGACATGCGGGTATGGTGTCAAAAATTTAATGTTGTTATTGTAAATTCAATTATTTTATTTATTGTTTAGGCCAATATTGTTTTGGACACAATTTTATGTATGTTTAGTAAATACTGTTCAAATAAGTATACTGCAGAAAGGTGTGAAGTTGTATACCCAGATGGAGTAGTCAAATTATACCCAGAACTGAAATATCGCAAAGAAACGGTAAATCGGAAGAAAGTGAATTCATATTTAGGGATCAGGTATTACAAAATGTATGATACAACATAAAGAATACTCACTAAAAAAAATAATTTATAGTGAAAATTTAGATAGCCTATCCTCTGCTTTATCATCCATGTGTTTGAAATCAACTGTTTTGAAAGAATCAGATGTTGTTGTTGTTGAGGTGCCACCAACTAGACATGACATTATTCATGCGTGTGACTTGTATGAAGATGTTGCTATTGCCTATGGTTATAACAATATTCCCAAGACATTACCTAAAACAACTACAGTAGGCTCTCAACTGCCCATCAATTCTCTATCTGATAAGATCAGAAATGAAATAGCATATTGTGGTTTCAATGAAGTATTAACATTCTCTTTAGTAAGTTTGTAGGTGATTGTTTTGTTACAGAAACTAATTATTAATTTGTTTTTTTTTAGTGTTCAAAAGATGATGTGTCAACAAAACTCCGAAAACCATTTGATACTCAAAGTACTGTACGCATAAGTAATCCGAAAACATTGGAATTCCAAGTGGCACGTACTAATATTTTATCTGGACTCTTGAAAACTGTATCAGCTAATAAAAAAATGCCTCTACCTATGAAATTATTTGAAGTAACAGATGTGGTACTTAAAGATGTCACCAGTGGTAAGTAATTGCATATGTCTATAAGGTTGAGTTCCTAACATTTTATCATTGTAGAAGTAGGAGCTCGTAATGAAAGACATGTCTGCGCCATATATTATGGTAAAACTCCAGGATTTGAAATTGTTCATGGCCTTATGGACCGAATAATGCAAATGTTAAACATAAAATTTTCTTCTGAAAGTGGCAATACCTATCAAATTAAAGCTGCTAATGGTAAGAATATTAAATATTAGATAGTATTCTATGTAGAAATGTTCCAGGTAGAAAATTTGTTATTAAACTGGGTATCGAGTATTGACCGAGTAAAATATTTAATAATAACCGGGTATCGAGTATTGACCGAGTAAAAGATTTAATACTAACCGGGTATCAAGCATTGGTCGAATAGAAATATAAATACAAAATGAGTATTGCACTACAGCAAGGCACTATCAAGTATCAATTGTGATTGAGAAATGATTAATAATATTAATTAAGTCTTTAAACACTCAGTAGTGGTACTGGGTAGTTGTATAATTTAATAACAAAAATAAAACTTATATGAGTTTGAGTATGTACTCAGCCATGAGCCAATACTAATACAAATTAGTACACTATTAGTGCAACCAGTTGTAGCAAACAGTAATACCAGTTGTTTGGAATTTAGATATTAAGCAATAACTATGTATGATTTTGTTCAATAGATAACATTATTGAATAATGAATATTATAATTTGTAACTAAAAAGTCAAATGTAAATATTTAATAATAAACTAATAAATGCCACACAATACAAATTTATAATTTAAAATCTGAATGTTTGGAAGTCTTAAAACAGTTTAAACATAAAAATAAAACCTTATAGTTAATAGTTCAATAAAATTGCCAGTTTGTCAGTCAAGTTGAGTAAAAATGTAGTTATTAGGTCAGGTACCAAGTAAGAACCGAGTCTTAAATATGATACCGAGTACCCGGCCATCGAGTAAATTCCAGGTACCCGGAACATCTCTAATTGTATAGTGTCTATATAGCATCATGTATTTTTATTTCAGATGAGACTTACTTCCCTGGTCGATGCGCAAAAATAATATATCAAGAGAATACCATTGGATTGATGGGTGTTTTGCATCCGGAAGTGGTTACTGCTTATGAACTAACCATGCCATGTTCAGCATTTGAAATTAATCTTGAACCATTTTTGTAGAAATAATAAATTCAATATTTAAATATTTCACATTGGTTTTATTTTAATTATTTTTTATCAATGAGCTTATTCATAATAAAAAATAATTTTTTTAAATACTACAGTTAGTTATTAAAAAATATATTTATGTAGCTTCAACACTTCGCTTTTTTTCCTGGTGTTATCACAATAATAGTATTCAAAATAATTCTATTTTTAGTATTTTAATATTAAACAATTTTGATTTTTGCAAGTATGACAATATTGTATTGTAAATAGGTCACTTAACACACATTTTGAATGTTACAAACCTCTTGTAAAAATAATCAAACTTCAGCCACAGGAAATATATCCATGAGGAATAGATATCCTATACTTAGCTATATAACTATTAAAACAAATCTTTATTAACACAGGTAAAATATATTTGATGCGATAATATGTGCATATTAGGTCAAATAATAATAATAATAATAAAAATTATAATCAATCTATGTAAAAAAATATTCATAGAATGTCGAATAATTAAAAAAAAATCCTAAATTAAAAACTAAAATATTAAGAAACAGTAACAAAGTTAAGACTAATCTATGTTTACATAAAAAGAAAAACAACTAATAGGATAACATTTGAGAGTATTTTGTTAACTATTACAAAATACAATACAGAAATCATAAATCAAAAAAAAAAAAATCATACAATTTATAGGTACTCGGTAGCAGTAAAAATATACATGTATATAACTTCTACCATACATAAACATAAATAGTAGTCCTACAAAGTAAAAGTAAAATATAACTGGTTAACATATTTGTATCATTTCCGTAGAAAAATAAACATATTAATATCCAACATTTCCTGCAATACATGTCAAAACATGTCAGTCTTAAATAGTGTCTTGTAGTGATTTCAATGGTATATGATATTAAATAATATCCACATTAAATAATTCCTTTAATAAAATACAATATGGAAACATTGTGGAATGTTACACTTTTAACGGTATTGTACAGATTTAATATTTTACTGAACGTTTTTATTTGAATATATTGTCAAAGTCAACTAAAAGTGCTTCTATCACCATGTTCTGTTGCATCAGGTCAATTGCCATATTTGTTGATTCAGTTTCTGGCCACATGAGAGTTGGTCCAAAAACAATAGCTAAATTTGGAATGTGCATCCGATTGAATTCTTTATAACTTGTTACTCTATACACAATACACAATCATTAATATAAATTATACATATTATTTGGTAAATTATATTACTTTAATAAGTGTATTAGCAAAAATTTTAGCGTGTCGTAATTGGGTCCAGGTAACGATTTTGTGATGTCACGAAAATGTAATAACTTGTCTTTACGACTATGACTTGCTGAAAAATAAATAATAAATATTATATTATTTTTAGCAAAACATGACATCTTTTTTTTCACAATTCATTAATGCGTAATAGAGATCTTTATTAGTTTATAATCTAAATTTAAAAACTATAAAAGAAAAGAGATAATAATATGCATAAGATTTGTATTATAAACAAGGTCGTTATGATTTTATGGAAGAAAATATTATAATCTCGGTCTTAGAAGATAATATCTTCTAATAGATCAAAAAAGTGATCATAATGGTCAATAAACCTAATCTAAAGTAGTATTTGATTGTGCCATAATTAAATACAAATAATGATGCAAATCACATAACATTTAAAAAATAATTAGATTGACTTGATACTTACTGCCTGCTGAAATAGCTTTGCGGAAAGCATGATAGGGTATAAGAGGTTCTTTGAGTTCTCTGAAAAACAACTTAAGAGCACCAGTTAGGACATGAACATCCTCTTCTTGGTCAATTACTGAAAGATTATTTTGATCAACTTGTAATCTTATCTTTTGCACTTGAGATAAATTGCCTGAAGCACGGTATAAGCCATCGGTCTTTAAATTATCTTCACTGATCTCAATAGCTGCCACACAACGTTGTACAAAAGCTGGGATGCGTGGTTGGTCCGTACCAACCACATGTTCTAAGAAACATCCAAATGCATTCTCATCTAAATTAAAAATCAATAATGTACATACATCAATAATATAAATGATAATTGGGTAAATTATGGTTAAATACCTTTCCAAATTCCTTTTTTAACAAGCGATTCCATTGTAGGTCTTCGGTGAAAAAACTTACGCAGACGGTTTTTTATTTTTGTCTGACGTTCTACATTGGATGTCAAATCTTCCATACTCCCTCCATCTTTTGCTTTTACTAATGAAAAAATTAACATAAAATTATCAATTGCCAAATAAAATAAAGACCTTATCATATTTTTGTCATAAAATTTAAACACAGAAATGATAAATATTAAATTAGAATACTTCAATATTTAAAACATGACTGTTCATGAAAAAAAAAAAAAAAAAAAAAAGATAAAATAAAATCAGTGAATGAACTACAATATTTATTAATGTCAATTGATAAACTCTACTGTTTTCCCTGTTTTATTATCTAGACCCTTTACTACAGGATATGACTATATACAATAAATTAACTAGTGTAACTTAAAAAAATAAAATAAAATAAATTTTATTAATTGGAACTTACATTTAAGGGATTTGTTCCTATTCAGTTTATTTTTTTTATCAGTATCAAGTAAATCGTTGGTACGTGTATTTGGAAAACGAGGACATCTGTCAAAATTACATGGCTAAAAATAATAAATAAATTTTAGTCAAACACATGTTTAGTGATGATACATTTCTCTAATAGATATTATTACATACTATTGCATTAATAATTACTTTAAACATTACTAACCAGATTTGAAATAACTGCCTGTATTGCATAGAGCCATGACTGGGCTTGAACGTTACATTCATTTTGGAACAATACCTGAGTTCCTAAAACAGTACTGATAACATAAACATTTTTACGACTTGATACCTTGTCGGCTGGATAAACAAGGGCACCATTCAAATCAACACAAAGTTCTGGTCGTCCACTACCATTTTTCTATAAAATAAAAACAATTATTAATTTATGTAGTAAAAATGCTTTAGTCAATAGACAAATAATTTACCATGGCTACAAAAGATTTAGCATCTTTAAAGAAAAGCAAAAACAATTCAGTAAGTATTACATGCGATATCGTCCAATTTTTTCGAAGTCTCTTTCCATTTTCAGTAATTTTTGTTCGATTTAAAGGGCCCTCTTTCAATACACACTAAAAAGTGATTTTTTTAAGTTATACAGACAACAATTAAAAACAGTTAACATTCAATAAAAAAAAGAAAAGCAATTACCATATGCCCATCCCATAATTGGGGCCAATTCTTATTTACTGTAGATGAAGAAGGGCTCCTAAAAATTAAAATAATACAATTGGTATTTTAATATTTTATACAACAATAAAAATTATATATTTAAATAAAATAAATATATCAAATTACTTTGTGTCCAACGAATCATTTTTTTCACTATTACTTTTGTTTGATTTCAAAGACGAAGAAGAATCTTCTAAATCTAATTTAAGAGACGATGGACTAGCATTAGATGCATTATTATTACTTGTCTCAGGCAATGTCCATGAAGATTCGTTACTATTTTCTTCATAGTAATAAGAACGACCTTTAAAATCTTTTGATGAAAGCCACTAAAACAATAACAAAATACATAATAAGTAAAAATTTAAATATATTATATGTATGGATAAATAGTTATAACTTGTGCAGTTAAAAAATATGTATAATTTTTTAATTTTTCTAATATTTATTTATCTACTGGTAAATTCATAATGGTATTATTAATATTAAATCTATGTATGTAACAAAATATAATCGACATGGTACAAAAAGAGTTAATAAGTAGGTAGTTAATTAAGATTTTGTCTTAATAAGGCCCAATATTTATTTATAGAGAAAATTTAATTAATTAATTAATTAACAAAGGCTTTTTTTAAACTTAAGAGGACATCATACCCGCATAATGTTGTCTCCGTCTGGGTCTTACACATGTACGAGTCATGTAGAGCAAGACGCTACGTTCTTTTTAAAAACAAATTTTAATTTTGAAATATTAAAGGTCATTTAGAAATGTTGATATTTTAACTATTTCTAAGCGATATATGAACGTTAAATTGGGAATAATGGAAAAAACGCAGCGTCATGCTCTCGGAAATATTGTCACAATTCAATTTTTGAAAACTGAGTGCGACTTTTACTCAGACTGCGTAAACGCATTTATTCTGTCATACATGTGTAAGACAGAAACAACAATGCGGGTATGACGTCCAATTAATGAAATTGATTGTTTTTTGAATATTTTCAAACAGAATGTGTGGATAACACCTGTTCGTCTTCAGACGAAATCCCGTCCAAGGCGCTGTCCATAAGCTCATTTTTCCAAGCCATAATATCAGACCACTTGGGTCTAAACGAAATACATATTTCATGATTAGGAAATGTCGCTGAGGTCGAATGCGGGAGGATACCATCGTTATGTTCGGCGAATGACACCGAATCGTCGGCGTCATCCGGTTGTCGATCCATCCTATAATATTCAAAATCTGAAGCGCTGGTGGTGGAGTCGAAATCGAATAGACTATCAATTGTTGAGTCCAAGACAGAGTCACGGTATACACTAAACAAATTCCACGGTTCTAACTCCTCGGCCACCGTGTGTCGCAGACATTGCAACCATCTCACTACGTCCGCTTCCATGGGAAGTATAATAGTCGTCGATAAGGAAACCGACGCGTTCAAAAGTCGACGCAACACTGTTTAATTGACACATACTGACATCCATTCGAGTGCGGTACTTATTAGTTTTTTTTATTACAATTTACATTATATAATTAAAACGGAGCGACAACGACGACGACAGCAGCCGTCACACAGAGCAACAACCATGTATTCAACTAACCGACAGAACGATGTATAGTATACGTAACTCGAGGGAAATGTTTAAAATAGATTCGCGACGTATTGTATATATTTATTATCAATCGTATTTGCGATATGATGACATTTAAATGTCATGATTTAACCTATTATTTTAATACATTATATTAAAAAGTCTAAAATGTCTATAACCTTTAAAAACTAATATATTATAATGATTTAAAAAAAAGATTTGAGTTCTTCAGATATTTTTTAATTAGAAATTAAAAACAATACTTAGGTCTTAAAAAGTAAAAAATAATCATTATAGAGGTTAATAATATAATATATATATATTAGAGTAAAATATTGTAAACACGCGATAAAGAATTATTTTTATTATGCTATGAATATATTATATGTTATAAATTTATAATGCTTAAATGTAATATTCATAATACATTTACAAGATGGTTTACCAAACACGCTTACCTCTAATTTATGAATTATTATAATTTATGAAAATTAAATACAAGGTTCCTTATGAGTTGTTCTAATTGCAGTTAAAAAAAATTAAAAATCGTTAGTCACAATTTTTTTTATAAGCGTTTATAGTTAAAATTTTTACAAAATCTGTCGACAACGCGAAAATGTGTAAGTAATTTTGAAGTTGAAAAATCATAAAAATGTTTGTGTTAATAACTATGGATTAAAAATACAACACTAAGTTTTCCATAAATTTTCTTTCAAGTAGCTATAGAGAAAACTCGAAGCATCATTATAGGAAAAATTTTAAGCGCGTTTGAATTTTAAATTTTTACGAAATAGCGTAACGATAACGATTTATCCTCAAACGATTTTAAATATTTGTTATAATTCAAAAAGTATAAGTCGTAGATACTTGAAAATTTTACCAGTTATTTAGATTCGCGTTTTCTTTACGTGATTTAATTTTCTAAATATTTAAACATTTTTTGAGCTATTTATAGACAACTGAAATTTTCAATTTTTCTGAAAAAAATTTTTTGAAGTGTCGATAAAATTTTTTTTCCGCAATCAAAATACTTGAAAATTTAATGCAAAGTTCCTCATAAGTTCTTCTTATAGTGATAAAAAATTATAAGAATATACAGGCACAATTTTTTTTTTTTAGCATTTGAAGTTCGTCAAAACCATGAATATTTAATTAATTTAAAAGCACTTAAATTTTGATGTATTCAGGCCATTAAAACATAAACCACCTTTTTCACCAACCACTGGAAATTATATCTT
>VUJU01002271.1:0-39604 GCA_009835225.1 Aphis craccivora
AATAAAAATATTATACATACTATTTAATATTTTTTCCTTATTATTTATATCCGTTTCCCATGTGTTGGTGCTTTCTACCTATATAACAAATATCTATTACTAATTTTTAATAAAATATGAGATAGAAAAGTATTATCTATAGATACGAATCTATAATGTTATACACTATAAGCATGACAAAAATAATTTTGATAGAAACCAATTAAATAAATATAAAATACAATACAATCTACATACTTATATATTTTTGTATTTTTTTAAATTATATACATTAATACTTTATTTGAAGAAAAAAAAATGCTGAATAAATATTTAATTTAAACGAAGGGAAATTATTTTTTTTACTGCCCATCATGAATGGAAAAATCATTAATACTACTCTGTATTAGGGTGAAAAAATGTGTTCAGACGTTCAGTAAAAAATGTTAGAATTGTATTATATTATAATATAATACATTTTTCAAAAATATAATTTCAAAAAAAAAAGTCTTAAAATAATGACGCGTGCTTTCAGTCAAAATAATCACCCCGTATATAGGCATATTATAGCACGTATGTATATTATATTTATGTTTAATACGCTTTAGCTTAGCTGCATTATATACCTATTGGCTATTATACGCGTATACGTACTAGTCGCGAATACGTAATCAACGCGTCGACGGCGGTCACGTATTATTTCATATTATTATATACTATGCCGTAACTCATGGTCATGTATCATTCAATGCTGCAACTACCGTAAATGCAGACAGAGCGCAGTTCAACGCCTGTTGGGTCTCAAATTTATGTACGAGGCCTCCGATTTAATATTTTTTTTTTTTTTTTAATAATAAGTTCCAACACGTGATAAGGTGAAGGGAATAAATATTAAATAGTCTCGTATAAAAGTGCCATAATCCCAAAAGTTTACTTGAGTAAAATTCCGGATATTAAATCTATATAATTATAAATACCGTCCAAAAAATACTATCTTAATCAACAAATGTTTTATAAGTTTATTAATACGTATTGTCATATGAAAATATAATATACACGCTAATATTATTTTTTAATTTCACTTTATATTCATTATTTGTGGTTTATTGGTTAGGTTAATTGGTAATGAATTATTAAAACAAAATTACAAATAAATTGAGACACTGGCAGTATGAATTTTTATATATTTTATACACGCGAGCTTACTCAGTAGGCTCATTATACAATGTGTTATGTTAATATGTTATAGTGTGTAATATGTTTTTGTAAATAAATATATTAATAATATACTAATATACATACCTATTATACTTATTAGATAGTTATTATTTATATATATTTTTTATTGGTACCTTTAGCGGTCTTAAATAAATTTAATATGGATGCAAAAGGATAATTTTTTTTTTATACCTTTACCAGTTAAGTCATTAGTTCTATAATATTATATATGATAATCGTCATCCACTGTGACATATCCTATAAATACTAACCATTATTTTCTATTAGGTATCTGTGTTATGCAGTTCAGTATCCACGTTGTGCGTACGTGTTAAATTACAAAATATAGATACTAATGACTAATGAATAATGGCTATTACTGGTTTTTAAATACACAATGAGGTTCCATTATATTTTCGAGTTTTCGGCTATTAACTTGACATTTATAAGAATATTCAAAAGTATTATAGATACAGGAATATCAATAGTGATAAACACATATTTACTGTTTATAATACTTCATCTCCATATGTAATACAATTTAGTTTTCATTTTGAACTTTGTGAAAAAATCTTAGTTGCGTAAACGTCGTGATAAATATTATATATAATTTCAGACTTTGTATATGACAGTAGATTCGATATATCTATACATAAATAGCCACTATTGTATAACATGTGCCAGTAAGCAATATCGAACGGACAGGTTATATATAAGTTTATAAACGATCGGCATGTGATGTGTAATGAACCGTACGAGATAAACTGGTAAACGATGAGATATCAATCACATGACAATAATACGCAACGCTGAATGCAGAAAAAATATAGCAAAATCTAATTTATTTCTAAAAATACAATATTTGTTTCAATTTTGACTGTGAAGTAATAAAATAAATATAAAAATGTAGATATAAAATAAATTATAAAATAAATGGTTTTATAAGACTATATAATAAATTTGAACTATCGAATAAATTGAATTGACGTTCAAGTGATTTCGAAATGTATTCAAATTAAGTGTACAAAACATTTTAACAATGGTTATCTCTGTCCAATGAAAAATAAAATATTGAACACTTATTTACGCACGCACACTTAGAACATAATATTATCTTGTACATACTTTAGTTTTGACTTTCAAAGATGCATTCAATATAATAGTATACTATAAATTATAAAACCATGTTTCAAAATTTCAAATGGAAAAAAATAATCTAATTTTGAATCATCCTACTACAACCTAAACCTATACTACAGCTCGGCGCTCGTAAATTCCCTTTAAACTAGGGACAATATTTAGTCAGAGCCCGAGGGTACAATCATTTTGTTAAATTTAAACGGTTTTGGGGTAGTGGAGAATGATGCTGCGGAAGCAGATCATCGCTGAAGGAACTGGGGAGGAAAGCTTAGTTGGTGGCAAACAACCGAAATGCTATAAACGGCATTTGCGGCAAACAGTCCGTCAGCTGTACCCTTCTAAATAGTAATGAAACCACTACCATCGTAGTTACCGAGAAACTTTGTTTTGAAACAGCTTTTGGCGAAACTGATAAATGACAATGCTGTTTGACGTTTATCTTTAAAAACGGTTTTAAGAACACTAATGTAATATTATTCAAATTCCTCCAACCCAGAAGCTCTTCAAATTAGGTACATTATAATAGTTAGTACAAAATGTCTACATGGTATTATTATTACCTACCTTCTTAGTCTAAATACTATTTATTCTGTAATTCATCTATTGAAATTTTGAATCACTATAATTAAAACCTTTGAATAAAATAACATGATTCAAAGTATATAATTACAAACAATACTATGAATAATGAATTGGCCTTTTAATTTTGTATATCATTGAAATATCACACAAGTACGCAACAATCATGCACGCAAACTAGCAATCTCAACTCTTATAAACTTATTTTTAACATAAAATAACTATAATATTTTTTTTATGTTGTTTACATTTTAACTATACTTAAACATAATAATTATATTGCTTAAATTCAACTAAAATAAATTATAAAAAAAGTATTTATTATGAACAGGATAGAAACTATAGTAGACATTTAGCTTTAAATTAATTTTAATTAACTACCTATTGAATTCTAAAGTTAGAAATAATAAGCGTGTTCGAATACATTTGAATGCGATATAGTACAGTTGATTAATGATTACATTGTATTTATGAATATAGATGAAAATGACACAATATCTATAGTGAATACTGCAGAATAATAATATGTATTAGTTACATGGGTAATTAAAAATATATATATGCATTTATACCTATCATAATCAGTGCCCAATATATTAATATACTAATATTAGTTATATTGTACGATAAACTCTAGACTATTTCCTCTAAACGTTTCACGTTTATTTAAAAAATAATTTTGATAGATAAATATTACAGAATGTAGAATAATTTTTTTATCATATTATTTGAGACTGAAAATAGTTGTACTACTATATTATGCAAAACAACATTTCAATTTATATACATAATTATATACATTTACCTATAGTAAATGTTCATTACGATTTGTTGCAGGTAAAACGTATACAATGATCGGTTCACCGGAAGACCCACAATCGTACGGTATCATACCGTGTGCGATATCGTGGCTGTTCAAAGGCATACAGGAGCAGAAAGCGAGGACCGGGGCGCGTTTTTCGGTCCGAGTGTCCGCCGTAGAAGTGTCCGGACCCGCAAGTCCCGTAAAAGACCTGCTGGCCGGCCAATCCAACGGTAATTACATTTATATATGTATATAGTTTAGTATTACATCGTTTACTAAATACAGGGACCATTTAGACTTTAGAAAAGCTACCTTTCTGTCTGCTACGATAACATCGCGCACCAAAACCATCAAAACGACGCTTCCATATACCTACGTGTTCACATTATATATATATATATACATATTAAGCACTTGAAACGTGCGCCATGTATACATGAATATATATATATATATATACGTGGGGTGGTGGGTGCACACGTTAAATCCAATCCCGACGGTAAAAATCCCTCAGAATTTTAATGTCTGGATTATCGGTAAATGGTATTATATCGCGGATACCATATATATAAATATTATATAAGAGTGCTGAATGCGTAGGAGGGGTAGAGTTGGTTTTTTATCGCTTGAACGTTCAGAGGGGACGTGGCTGCCGATAGAAACGGCAAAGGTTGTTTAAAAATTTCGGGTTAGGGATAAAAACTGTTGAAAACAGTCTGAAAAAAAAAGAAATAGTAATCCTTACGTTAAAGAGCGCGTTGGGGGGAAAGAAGTAACACGGATTTACGCCCTTTTTTAAGCGTTTTCTACGAGATAAGCTTTTCGCCACAGTCGTTTTGACTGCCATTTGAATAATATACAATTTATACGTCGGTTAGATTTTTATAGTTAAAAACGCCCACTCTGTATAATGTATAATGTATTTATATATAATATATATGAGATTCGGTTTAAAGAAAACATCAGAGTCCCGACGGCTAAATCAAATCTGTTTTGTTTAGTTTTTGTTCAATCCTTTTTTTTACTCCTAACGCCAACACTAATACACAATCTGTACATTTCAATCCATCACCATAACGCTATCGAAAACTTTTGAATTACAAAATGTCACGAACTCTGTCTCGGCAATAAATTATTTAATGTAGGTATAGTGTTGAAACAAAATACACACATACAAGCACACACGTACATACGTACATGAAAAAATAGTCATTCATCGACTTAGACTTATTATTCTAGACGAATAGGTAATTAGTTATTCCAACATTTATGTACAAACCACCCAAGTCTCTTGAAAGTATAATTACAATACCGATGTACATAAAAAATATATATTTTTATTTTTATGACGTTTAACGTGCTCTGAACACGCGACTGCCGTTGCAAGTTTATACTCGTGCCAATGCCTGTTTAATAATATTTCATATAATATGATGTGTCTAAAGCACTAAAATAATTTAAATGAGAAAACGAAATTAAAACCATTGTGTTTTTATTACCAAAATCAATAGATGTATCCAAAAAATAAGCGATTTTGAGAAATTTTAAATGATTTGAAATAATCCAAATAGCTCGTATGACACAAAACAAATAATAAACGTGACAGTGTAGGTACCAATAATAGATAAATATGCATTATTTTCGGGAAACTCTTCTATAAAAATAAAAATTGATTCAACTTTTTTTCATTACTGTTGGGATTTAAGTAAACATAATTAAAGATTTTTAATATAACTTATTCTTATTTGAGTGAGTTTTTAGATTCTTAAAAGTTAAAAGTATGAAGCTCATAATTAATATGCTAAAAAAAAAAACTTTAAATTATTCCATTAAAAACTACTAAAATATTCTTAAATCTGAATATAATCTGTTTCCTTCAAATCATTCATGTAATTATTATTTAATTATATATCTAGTACAATATAGGTACCTTAGCTATAATACTGTCAATAATAATAATACATCAAACAAAGTACTTGTCTTGCACATATATTGTTCAATGTTCATATATATATAACAAAATGTGTATAGTAATGTTCTATAGTTATTGGTAAATTTCAAAACAATTTTGGTTAAAATTTAAAAATATATATATTAGTTTATTAAATCAAGAAATAAATAAACATGATTCTCTAAATCTCCAAAATTTGCAGAAACATACAAAATATATAAACATTTTTTTCTAGGAACTAACTACTTATATGTGATTAACAAATGTCCTAATTTTTACCGCCATCAAGCTGTATAAAGCTAATAACTATAAAATTATATACAAACTTAAAAATTTACACTCTGTTTACTAAAACACGCAAAATATTACATGATTTCTAGCGTGAATTGGTTTCTATAGAGCGGGGTCGTGCTTCAGTCGTCACATTGCACAAATAAATAATTGTACATAGAATCTGTATAGTCAACAGTGTATACAGAGTGATTTACCAACTATCCTCATCCCCCTTAATAATATATTTAATAATGAAGTTAATTAAAACTTGATTTTTCGGAATGTTTAAATTAAGTTAAAAACCATATTTTCAAATTCTTCATATACTACTAAGCAGTGTCTAATGAAGAAAGAAACTTTTGTTTTTCAATTGAGACCTGCCTTTTTTATTAAAATCTGTATATTTAGTAGATTATTTTTCTGAAAATATCAGTACATCAAAATCATAATTGATAATTCTAAAGGTAGTTTTTAAATTATTTAAATTCTAAGAATATAATAGAAGATATTATGGGGGAGGAGATTGATTAATGGTGGATATTAATAAATTAATATTAATATATCAACATTTATAATTTTTTTTAATTTCTCAATTATAATAAACACTTTATCTAACATCACATAATTATTATATTTGATACTTACTTAAAACTATTATTGAAGACTTTTATTCTTAGTATATACATCGGATGCGAGGGTACTCGGCGAATCACTCTGTATATGGGTATAGGCGATGTACAGGCTTAATGTGATGTGACGACGGCGATAGCGGACTTCTCACGCGCGAACGGCGATCGTATAATATTGTTATAATACCTATCTAATATAATATCCTCGTGCAAGATGCGTATCACGCATTGATAAATTATACATACGGTCACGGCGGCGGGACATATCAAACTCGTGGAAAGTCTCGAGCGATCGGTCTCATAATATATGGCGCAACGTACACGCGTTCACGCATTAAACCGGAGGGCGGTGTATACAGGGTGATCCACACCTCGTGGTTTTCCCTCGATATTAAAGCGGGAAAACGGTGAAAGCCACTAGGGCCACCCTGTGCAGTTCGCACACTCGCTCTCGCGTGCCGTAATGAGATATTGACGAAGGCGCCTACTCGTGAGTCGTACATATAATATAATAACACAATATTACGACTGATTCTGTGCGCGAGCAAAATCTGAAAGTTTCTACACTCGCGTAGCACATAATATTCAAACACGAATCCGCCCACCCGCCCGCCCGCGGAAGACTTTTCACCGAGTTTCTTCTCGCGTCGGCCGGCGGTCCATCGTTTTTGATTAGCGCCCGAGTCGTCGTCACACCGTCGCGCATAATATATCATACGAAGACGGCAGCACCACCTCGTACGAGCACGCATAATAATACTGCTGCAATATAGGTACGCGACGAAAAACGTCGACCCGCGCACGCCTTCACCCCGAGGATTATATAAATAAGCCGGGCGGGCGAGGCGAGCTGCAAATAAATAATAATCCTACTTGGTCGCGTCGACAGACGGCGCGGCGGCGACAGCGACGACGACGACTACAAACATTATACTGCAGCGGCGACGGGAATGTGCGAACGCGACGCGGACGAGACGTTTTTATTAAAAAGTTTCTACACGCTCTCGCGTGTGAGCCTCCGCGGCAGACAGACTCGACGTGACCGAACGGCGTGTATTAATCTTGATTTAGCGCGAACTCGCAGCACTGCAGCGGGTCGTCGCAGCTGCTACTCCGATGTATAATAATAATAACCTTATACTGCAGGCACCTACGTGTGTTCCAAAGGCCCTCTAAAAAAACACTCCTTTTCGGAACACCTCATCTGCAGTAGACCGCGCCCCATTTGTCATAATATAATATACATACTCGTCACGGAGACGTCTTCGAGGGAAGAGCTAAAAGTCAAAAGAGTCAGTTCCTCTAACGCATTTCAGTAGAAGAGGCGTGGATGATAAGCATACCTTTGTAGCTTATTTTATATTATAATATTATGTTATATTGAATAAGTCAAACTAACGGATAATATAAAAAATTATATGTTCTGAATAACTCATTTCAGTTTTAGTTTCCGTAAGATAACTCATAAATTAATTTAGTTTTGGCTTACAAAAATCGAACATTTTTTTGTTGATTTAAACACATTTTGTTGTCATTACTCATTCATTATAAGTATATGTTACTACTATATTATAATTCGTAGGAATTTGATTTGTTAAATTGTTTACAAATAATAATTAAAAAAAAAAATCTTAAAATCAATTACTTATAACATAATCATGACTTTCTTTCTTAATTTTTTTATTTAAATACATAGAGATGTATACCAATCTTAAAAATATTAGATTTGTGTCGGCTTTTAAACATTACCTGAATTTCCAGATTTTTGTGTTTATTTAAAAATTATATATATACAATTGAGAAATAGGAAATCATTAAATTATTCATTGTACGAGTATTCTATGTAGTTCAAACGAAAGAATACCGAAAACGAATAAGAGATAGGATTAATGAAGGTTAAGGTTGGGTAATATAGTTGATTGATTTATACATAGTTTTAACACATCGTATATACTACATCAGTATTAATACTAATAACACCTCAAAAGTCAATTTTTTTGAAAACCCTATAGTAAGTCAAAACTTGAGTCGAAGAAATTCTATTTCCTTTGTATTTTATAATAAGCAATTTAAAACAATGATGTTGTTTCGCAGTTTCTCGAGTTGTTCATCTTAATCTATAGCGACCATGTCTGCTGCAATGGGGAGGTCCACCTACCCACCACCACTTACACTCGAACTTACACGCTTGGCCCATTAATGTGAACGCGCACCTAACGAGATATCTCGCGTTGTTTTCATTAAGCACGTGTACCAAAATCTACGTACAAGAAACTCGCTAAACATTAAAACACCTATAGAACATATAAAATGATATATTATTATGTAATGTAATAATAAACGGCGGTGACGACGGCAAATCTCGAAACCCCATTTACCCGTTGCAGAACACAGCTTTTGATTAGGCCGCCGTGGCACTCGTCTCAATATAAGTATATTATTATATAGTTTCCAACCCTTAGCCAACCTCGTTATTTTTACCAAAAGACTAATATAATAAAGTCAAGAAATAATATTTTTTAATTACTCCTCTGTTTACTTATTCCTGCTACAAAAGTGACAACATTTTTATGTTTTATTTCACAGCAGTAGGTATATATATCTACTATAATAAAACGTGTATAATAACGTGTAAATAAGTTATGCGAGTATAATAAAAATATGAACCCTATCAAAATCCAATTAATATTTAAATTTCTATAACATAAAGCTATCCGCCGTTTAATTAAAAACGAAATAAAAATTAATTATTTAATGTTTTTTTTTTTTTTTTTTTATGGTAGGTACTTAATAAATATTAATACTTAAATAAGAAGACCATAACTACAAGGGAATAATTTATAAATTTATTTCATATTTATTATTATTAATTTTTTTTTTTCTTTAATAGCTAAATATTAGTAAGAACCAATTTTGAAGTAATGTAACTACCTATTCATTCACTTAATTAATATTGTAGATATCATATAATAATGTTTAACTTAACGTATAAATTTCAATAACACTACAGTGCGTATATATTTTTTTGAAATAATTGATTTCATAAAATAACATTTTATATAGTCTTTCACAAATGTAAAAAAAATAAGAAACACATTACTATTACATAGTTTACAAATATTCTTTGCATGTTTATTATTAAATAAATCCCAAAAATTGTGCACAGCTAAAGTACGCCGTACGATTTATGTTTACATCTATATACATGCAACGTGGATGGGTGTGTGTGTGTGTATCTATGTATGGCGTATCATATTATAATGTATATTAGCAAATATATATTATATTATACGTCTTCCTTAATATCTTTAAACTTTTTTCAACGGAACGAATATGGTAATTCACCGTACGTGACAGTGTACGCGTGCAGGGTTCGTGACTCGTACGAGCTTACATCATAATAATAATTGGGGAGAGACATTCATATCAGATATATCTTATTATTATACACTTTATTGTATTATATAGTACTATTATTATGTAGATATTCCCACCTACGTTTCACTCGTGAATAAATAAATGTTAAAATAAAAATAAAATTTACAGATGGCGAAGACAATTTGCCGGGCCCTGGGGTGTACTTAAGGGGAGAAGACCCGGTGTTGGGCACACCGATGCAACACTTCAGTGAGCTACGAGCGCAAACCATTGAAAAAGCCGCATACTATTTGGATGTAGCGCTCAACATGCGAAATTCCTCTCCAGAGTCGCACATGTTGTACACGTTAAACGTTTACCAATACACCGTGCCGACCGGTTCATCTGCAGGTAATATCTATTATAAATATTTTTTTTTTTTTTTTACTGCAAACCAAAAACTATCTGATGATATATTATTTTGAACTATTGTAAAAATGCCCTTTTATGAAAACTATACTTGTTAATAGATTTCAAGTGTGCAATTTTTGTGAAGTACAAATTATATGTTGTACATTTATATGAAAATATTATGGTTACTATTAAAACGTTAAAAATTAATTTAGTCCATCGCTATGTTAAAAAATAGTTTACTACTTTTTTATACGACATAAAAATCTACCTACTATTTTCATGAAAAATATTTTAAGATTAAATAACATAATATTAAAACTGTTTTTTGTGTATACTTTTGCTTTGGTCAAGTTCGTAAAAAAGTTATTTCATTAAAAATTGCGATGATACTCATATAGCTATCTACAATGTATAAAAAATGTAATTTCTTTTTTCTTTATGACTGGGATGAAGAAAACTACATATTATTAAAACAATATAGGTACCTACATAAAACTAAATTTCATTTCAAAGTGATGTTTAAATAATATTTATATTTTATATTAAAGTTGGTGGTTTGTATATGTATTTAAATTATTAATTTTAAATTTATTTATTTATAGTTGCTGGAGGTCGAAGTCGATTGCATCTTTTGGATTTAGGCAGCTGTGAAAGAAGCAAGTCTTCCGGTGGATTGACACTTTCCGGTTTGGGAAACGTACTACTAGCCATATTTAACGGTCAAAAACATCTACCGCACAGGTTTGTGATAAGCCAAAAACCGTAGTATTACGTGTCTTATGTTATATTTAAAATCATAACTTTCTGGCCAGAAGCTTAGCCTGTATATAATATGTGAGAGACAAAAATATAATAACAAAACATCGTCCCCGAAGATATAATATATTATATCCCAAAATCCTAATATAAGTGAGATATTGCCTGGAGGGTAGACGGCAGTTCGATAATAATAAAAGGCGTACGTCACGTGGTGGTTTCATAAGGTTGGCAGGGTGACGAAAGTTTTGCTAAGATATTAGGCTATTAGAGTGAAATCCAAGGCAAGGTTTCCCCTCCGGATAAACCCTCATATAGTGCGTTTATTTCATATATACGGGCTTTTATATGTATTCGTTCTAAATCAGAAACATAGGGCCTTACCTTAAACTTTAAAGGGTCGAGACGTTTTTATTGTGCATAAACCCACCCAGAATAATCTACCAGTATACGGTTAACGAATGAAATATTTATTTATTTAACTATTTTGTTTGTTTGTTTCGTGTTTAGAGAGCAAAAACTCACTCAACTCTTGAAAGAATGTTTGAACTCGTTGACGTGCCATGCGGCAATGGTCGCACACGTATCGCCCACCGCCCAACAGTACACGGAAACTTTATCTGTAGTACAGCTGGCTTCCCGGATACATCGAATGCGCAGACGTCGATTTAAGGTACTTGTGTAATAATATATTTATGTGAATATAAACTATACTATTAACTATACTGAATAATATAAATTGTTCTTACATATATATATATATATATTATAGTTTGCTTGTTGATGCACAGAGTTGTAGTTATAACGTCAAAGGTGTTATTTGTTTAGTTTGTCGGTGTGGCTAGTGGTTGTGGGACTTCCGGAGATACTGATCCGAAAGTTCAGAATAGCGTAGGGTCGAGTGAAGTCGAACCTTCCAGCAGCGAACAGTCGGCTGATACAGTGATCTACGTTGGGCCCAGTGAAGAGACGGACGGTGAACATCCCCCCGTTCACATACCTAGCCTGTCAGCGGTGGAAAACCGCTGTCATCCATTGAACAAATTGCTGCGGGAACCTGGACAGAGCAAGTCTACACCGTCGTCTCCACAACGGTCGATACCGATCAGTGCCACGGCAAGGGCACCCGCGTCCAAGGCAGCTGCCAAACCAAACGGAGTATGTAGCGCTTGGTCGTCGCCGGTCCGAAATCCGAAAACTTCGTCGACCCGAAAGGAACGGTCCGAAGAGAGGTGGATCGACGGTCCGCGCGTATCCAAAAGCCGCGCTCACGGCGCTCGAGCGCTGTTGATGTCTAAAACCGACGACGGAAAAACAGCGGGAGAGACGTGGATTGATGGCCCGATGCACGGGACCAGTAGCCAGCACGCGAATGTTTATGGGTTCATGGACTACCATAAGAAGAACATGATAAAAAAATGGGTCGAACACCAAGTGTATCAGGTGACAGACAAACAGAACAGGCACCGTGAACCGAAAGAGTACACAACATTTAAGACGGACGAATTGGGTCCTAGAGGTCGAGCCAGTGGTCAAGAAGAAAACGGCGACGACGAACCCAAATGCGATCAGATGTCCATGGCCACCAGATCGGTAATCGAAAACAACCATCAAGTCGGCAGAGGTATAACATACTATTATATGATATATTATATTAGTTTGTCGTTTTTATTCAATTTCTGTGATCACGAATTGAAAAGTTGTATGGTCTTTAAAATAGCTTTTAATCATTTTAAAAACACATAAAAATAAAAATAAAAATAAAAACTGCATTGTTTTTTTTTTTAGTAGTATCCATTGAACGACTCCGTGGGTCTAATTCCGACGAATACAATGAAGAAGACGAAGAAATCGAACTAGAAATCGTCGAAGTTGAAGAACTCGATGAACCCGTCCCAACTCAAGATAGTTGCTTACAGGTATTTATTACCTATACATTAAACAATATACGTAATTCAACCTTATTATTTTAATTTCTAAAATTTTCGTGTGCGATAGGTAACAGAAGAAGACATCGCTTTCTGTATGGGAGAATTGGAAAACCCATTGCCAGAAGTCGACCAGGAAGAACATCCGTTGAGAATACTCAGTCAAGAAAATATGACTGTAGTGTCTACATTTACAGGTATACGCTTGTTTTTTTTTCACACCTATTCACTAATAAATTTATTTCATACCATTTAATATGTGTATTTTTTTTTTTTTTTTTTTTTAGACTCACTATCAGTGGCCAACGATATTGATAGAGTATTTTCAAGACCGAGCGGTAACTCTTTTAGACAATTTAACCATCACAGACTTCAGTCAGCCCCACAACACGAACAAAAATCGTCGAAAGGTAAGCAATTAATTAATAATTCAACAATAGTGATTATTAATAATATGTACTTTAAATTGTTTAACTAATTTTGTACTCACAATAGATCAATTTCGATATGAACAACTGTCTCGATTGCACGAGCTGTACAACGGCAAGGTTGGAGTCCCCAAACACGTTCCTAACAATTTCAACCACTCCACGTTACCTACACGCATGCAATCTGCCTCGCTGTCCGACGTTTTCAAAAATGGCATTACAGAAAACCCGTCCACAAATCACGATTTTACCCATGCATCCAACGATTTTGACAATAACAGCATCGCCAGCGAACCCGCTTACCTGTTGGTGTGTACCTATTTCGTTAAATTTTATTTAATTTAATATATTTGTTATTTCAAAATGAGTGTTAGGTTAAGTTACGGTTTAGAAAATATTTTTTTTACATTATCTTAAATAGTTGAAAAAAATGTATACTTTTTATCATTATAAATTATAATTTTCTTAAATATTTTATGACACATGAATTTTTAATTCCTTATTCCTAGAAAAAATCTTTTTTGAGTACTTACTTTGGTACACAAAAATCGAATTTTGAACCAATAATTAATAGTTCATAATTGTTCAAAGTTAAGATTAGTAGAATAGAGTGGAAGTTCACAAAATATTGTTCTACTGCTCCTCTAAGCTAAGCTTTAAGCAGTAGGTACATATAACTACAAATTATTTGTCAGATATTTATATTTTTATACTCCAAATAATATTCTGCTTCAAAGTATAAAGTTAAAAATTAATGTTGTCATTCAAAAATGTCTAAAATTAAAAAATGATGATAACAAAAAATATGGGAAATATATATTTTCCAAAAATTTTGTTTTGTAACGACTTAAATTTATGTATGTAAAAGAAAAATTTTGTAAATATGAGGGTCTTATTTTTATTTTATCACCTTCCCATGCGTACATTATATTAAATAACTATTTATAATTTCGGTGAATAATTTTTAACTTTTTTGATTTTCCTTTTTCAGAACGATAATAGTCAATTTTGTCATAACTGTCGAATAAATTTGACAAGCACCGACGACTTGACTAGTAATCTGTGGATGCACTACGGAGAACTACACACGCTTAGTCGTTTTCATTCGTTTAAACATATGTGAGCGTCACGAAAATTACCTTTCTTCGAAACAGTATAACAGGCTATATTATTAATATACAATAATCTTTTATATGTTAGAAGTAAAAATATATCGAGCCTGAGACATCCGGACGGCGCGTCAAATCCAAATTTACAGTCTGAAACGTGTCGGGAGCCCGGAAATGGTGCCGAAGAATCTAAAGACAAAAAAAGTCAAGGCAGTGACGAAGGAGACATCGAAGAAGTACCATACCCGCCACCTTTGCAATCGGAACTATTGTCGTTGAGCAGAGACGGGTGAGCATCAATTTTATACTGTTTCTGATTCTGAGTTTTGACACTTTTCTTTTACCACCCGAAGGTTGGACAGCAAAAGCCGAGTGCAATCCGTGTTGAACGGGTTCGCGCCGTATTCAGGCAGGTTGATCCACAATTACTCGCTTAACACTAGAAACGACAAATCTCATGATCCAGGAGGGAACAACGGTAATAATTCATTGATGAATTTATTAATATTATAATTGCATTCAAAATGTGCCACTTAATTTAAATTTAATAAAAACTTGTGTATAACGTACTATGTATTATTATAGGTCATCGGTTGAAAAACGATCACAACGGCTGGAACGGAGGTAGAACCCGATTCGAAGACATTAAACAGCTGAAGGAGTTCAACTTGACAAGCAACAAATTGTTCAGCCAACGGTGGTTTACAGACAAACAGTAAGCGAAAACTGCAATATTTACATGTACATTATGATATCGATATGGCTAAGAAGCTATATTTAATATTATATGAAGTTTTATGTTAAAACTTCTTATTTTTATTGTGATGACTAATGAATAGTAATATTTAAATGTTCAATTACCATTGACCACAAACCAGTGTTAGATAGATATAAAAAAAAAAGTATTTTAAATGTATTAGTGTAACATTTTGAATCTTGGTTAAAAAAAAAAAAACACATATAAATATTACGAATCTCGTGTTAAATTTTTAAACTTTAGGTGTTAAAATTACAAATTTAATAGATTTACAACAACAAAATAACTGAAATTTATATCATATCTACCCTCTCCCTATCACAAAAGTACCAACTAGGTCTTGTTTGTCATCTGAAACCACTACAACCATTGATTATTGTAGCAGTTTTACTGCTCAAAAAATATATCAACGTAAAATCTCAAAATCTAAAAAAAATATTTGAAATGTTTTAAGTGGTTTAGAACAACTGCAGCACTACTGTAAAATTTAGTGTTTGTGATTACAACTTTCGGCATTTTTGCCATCACATTATGCATGCGACGACATAACGTAACATAATTTATACTAGAATTCGTCACGCTTACTACCTATTAACAATAAATGGAGGTTATTACTCGTTGTAATATGATTTTCATCATGTTTTAGAAACCCGAGAGCAAAGAATTTGAACGAAACGAGCAACAGTAATGCTACAGCCACCCATCAGAACAGCAAGTGTGATAGCTAGAAGACGGGATGGCTCAGTGATACGCGTACAGTCAAATGAATTTGGTACTATATAATATGTGTTAGGAAAAAAAAGAAGAGTTTTGTTCGTTTCTAAAAAGTATAGTGTAATATTATACGTCATTATTATACTAAATTATTATTATTATTATATTATATTATACGAACAGAGCATAATATTAGTACTCGGAGCGAGTTTAAAATTATATTCTATACATTTTACACGTTATCAGATTTTTTATGGATGTTAGACGCGTAAAAGTAAATACGTATAGTGTATACATATAATAAAAATATTATATTTTTAATAAGCACGTTAACTGCAGTGCTGCGCCGCCGACGATGTTTGTATTAGATTCGGGTTGTCACGCCGCACAACACGCGACGTTTCGTTACAATATTTACAGAACCAGTAAAAAAAAAAAAAATAATAACAATAAAAACCCTAAACTCGCATGCACCGAGTAAGATATTTTACTAATTATTTATTATTATATAATACTGAATTAGACTACTTAGATTTTTGTTTTTTCTTTCCTACATAATTTTGATGTACCTACTTTAAAATTATGTATGATGACTGTATAGCAATATACTATATTATACTTACTTATTGTTTAAAAAATATTTTGTACATATCATTTTTTTTTATTTGTTACTGTTTTTTAATTTATTTATTATATTTTTAAAAATAATATAGTTGTACAACTTAATGATATAACAAAATTAAACGATTACATCGAAATTACGAATTTACGTTATTTTCATTCCTCTACAATCTACATATACCACAAAGTTATCTGTGCTGGTATCAATATATTCATCCAATCCAATCGCATATATTACAGTTGTTATTCCGGTTGATTATAATTTTTTTAAATTATATATCAGCATATGTTTTTATTTCATTATCGTTTTAAAAATGTGATTACCGATCAGTAATGTATACGAATCACAAATCTATTTTTTATTTTCGCATACTTTAAGGATAATGCATAATGTTGTTGTTTATTTTAATTTAAACACGAAAAATATGTCTTATGAAATATTTCAACGAAAGTACATAGTGTAAAATGTCTAACATTATTTGCCACTTTCTAATTTCAATTTAATCACACCAATGATTTTATTTTTGACGGAATAAATGTAAAAAGATATTAAAAATGTTGTGGACTTAATGGACTTATTTAAAAGTAGAGTAACAAAGAAGATTTAGCTTACATAAAAGTAGATAACTGTACTCAATTTATTTTGAAACTTTAATATGCTTCTCAATTCTCATTCATAACTTGTTGGTGATTTAAAAAATATTGATAAATTAGCATTGAAAGTATAATATATTAAATTTTTATTGCTTATTTTAACATATTTTGACAACATTAAATACACAATTAATTATTTTATACAACTTATAAATCTTAGCCAAGGTAAAGATAATATACGACAAAATCCTATCGCGTGATCCACCGTGGTTGTCGTACAGTACTTATACAGCATAAGAATTAAGATTGATGTTACCTATAAATAATATTAACGTTGTCAACGACAGACCACTATAATGTTTGTCGCAAGTGCACTGTAATACACTGTAATGTGTACCTATAATATTAACATGATGGTAAACTTACAATATAATAACATAATATATTATTATAAATTATAATATTTTGATATTATTATATTGTACAGAGAAGTCGGACTGGTTTGCTCGCGCTATTTTTTCTATTGAAAACCAATGATTTAGTATTTATGTAAGTGGAGGAGGGGCCAATACGATGATAATTAAATCACAACAAGCATGCGTGTATAGATTTTTCGATATTATCGAGTTGTCGTTTCGTATAATATATAATATTATTTTATAATGTATGCGGTGTGTGTAGGTACTTACATTTGCGTGCATGTACAAGCAAAAGTAATTTACATACATTTTGTTTTAAAAAAATATTAGGAAATTTTGGTTTTTAAGTTTTTTTTCTTAAATAATTCGAACAAAATGTATTAGATATCTATATATAACTGAATTTATCGCTCAAATGTGTCGTTTAAACGAGTTCTGCGTAGCGTTGGCCAACGCATAGTCGTAATACTAATGTACACACAATAAAATATATATAATATATACAAGTCCTGACTGACTGATTTATAATCTACGTAAAACCGAACAGATTCGTTTGAAATTTTTAGGTAATGTACTTATTGCTCTATACAAACGCATTAAGTAAGAATTATTATCTAAAATTAACATTTTGTGATTACAGATGCTCGAACAATGATTTTGTTATGTAGCAAATAATAAATAATGTTTTTTTTTTTGCACTAGTCACAGAAAATAAAATAGTTATTTGGATTAGATATAATTTTAAACGTGTATTCTATATTATTGTATTCAAAATGACTGTGTAGTTTACATTCAACGGAATGTGTATTATAATTATAATATGATATACATATAATATTAAGAAGTAACAATAATAATTATTATAAGGTTCAATAGGACCCTAATCGTACATTAAGAAGTATAAAAAGTTTAGTTGACTTAATGAATAATATGTGCGCTATAATGTACACAATAAATATTTACATAATATTAAAAAAAAATTGCTGCATTAGAGCAATGATGCTTATAAATAGAGATCCAGTTAATGTTTAATAATAATAATAATAAAATACTATCTGTAAGTATTAAAAATAATTTAGAATATAGCTTATTACAGAATACGATGATTTTTAACATTTAATGCGCTACGCAACTGTTCACTTTTTTTTTTTTTTACATTTTTAAATTATAATGGTAGCAACAGTGATCAGTACCTGTATTGTGATATCGACTATATAAATATTGGCGATCATCATCAGTCTCTGATTCTACATTAAATTTATTTTAATTTATAAAAACTGTAGGTATTATTTGCGATAACGCAACAAGAATGATAACATTCTCGTGGAGCTTCTCGTTTGTCGCATAAGGCATAACTCGCATATCAAACTGCAAACATGTATTATTTATAATCAATATTACATCAACTATAAATTATAGAGCAAATATAAGTATAACCCTTTCAGCTTATCTAAAATCTATGCTCATAAGCTATAACTTTGGAAATAAAAACAGTGTATACATAGTTAACTGTTTTCAGTACGTACTTTGAATAAATTACTTTAAATATATTTGTATACGCAATTTTTTTTTTTAGTTTACATTTTAATAACCCTCTCATGCTTCAATACCATAAATTCTATTCTTGTAGTAGCAAAAATCTCTTGCAATAAATCCTGAAATTCTGTGATTTTATTATATTTGATGATGAATACATTGTACATAATGTATGGTTCTGTATGCACTAATATTTTAACAGTGAAGTATCTGTTATATACGTGTCTGAAAACCGTGAAATATACAATAATTGCAATAATTACAATTTTATTATTGCGTACTTTTTACTTGTTTTCGTGTAAAATTATAACACGATTACGTTTAAAAATATTTTATAATGTTAGCTTAATGATTTAAGTTTCATAAATTCAGTTTTATTTTATAGTACCTACTAAATACTAATAAATTGATATTATTATATTCCCGGTACATTTCAATTACATAATATAAAATATATATAATTATTTTAATATTATATACACAAGCTAATTGAATATGATATGTATTGTAAACAGTTTAATACTTCAATACATGAATATAAAACTTACTAAGTACATATAAGTACCTAAACCATTATTATAATTTATAAATTATTAGAGGAATCATTGGATAATAATATAATTTTCTTTAAAAAATACAATATAAAATATTTATAATGTATTATTTGTTGTACTGTTGTGTTTTTTGTAGATAAAAAAAAAAAATGAAAAGTTTACAATCTTGTTACGCCTGTCAAAAAGATACTTACGCCAGCTGTAGCACATTTTGTACAACAGGACTGGTATAAGTTTAAAAATCACGACTATCGTTAGTTAAAAAGTAATATAATAATTTATACACTAAGTTATAGGTAGTTTTTAAAATAAAAACATTTAATACAATTATTTCATACATTTGGCAATATAATAACTAATAAGTAATTAGTATATAGTTTGTAAAGTTTGTTCTAATATTTTAAGTATTATAAGGTGGACTTATTGTATGAGTCTCTTATACAAAAATATAAATGCTGGTTATATATTTTATATTTAGTATAAAATATGTGTTAAACTAATTATTTTTTTTACATAAAATATTCTTGTCTCACAAAACCTATTGAATACCCGCTATCTACGTTTACTTCAATTACAATTTTTAAATTTATTAAATTTAACTGCAATAACAAAATACATAAATAAAACACACGAGCGTATGATTATGGTTCAAAAATATTCTACCTTGATGATGAAACGAGTCATGACGACTAGGACTAAAATATGATACAACCATCCTCGAAGGAAACGCTTGTGTGGTCGAAAGGAACTTTAAGGTTTTTTAAAAACACCGGTGGTACATGCAACGAACTTTTTGTATTATAATGTTCATCAATTATTATCTGCAGCATGTTGACCCATTTTAGCGGTATCGTTCGTTTCGGAGCAGTGGCGTATTTACGGGGGGGATATGGGGGATAGATCCCCCTTGTTATTTTTTTGTACTAGTGAGTTTAATAATGTTGGTAAGCGTACCTCCCCCCCCGTCGAAAAAATCATGTTTTCCAACGTATATCCCCTCCTTGAACAAAATCCTAAATACGCCACTGTTTCGGAGTCGAACAAGTGCAAGTGCGTCATCAACTGTATTGCAAAAGTCTATATTGCATAGTAATCATTCGTGTGCGCGATTGTTTACAAAAACAAACACACCACTGAATTTCATATCTACCTTTCGTCTATAACAGCGGTTCTCAACCTTTTTGTATTCGCGTACCATCTACACAGTTTGAAAATTTTTACGTACCACCTGACCATTTTTTTTTTTGTGGCTATTAATAATGTAGGTATACGTTTATGTTTTTATAAAGAAAGATTTTCTTCGCGTACCACTTATGAGCTTTCCACGTACCACAGGTTGAGAACCGCTGGTCTATAATATTATAAACTATACATACCTACCTACCTAGTAGCCTAAAATGGTATAATATTAGATATTATTAAACTATTTAAACTATGGGTTTTTATGTAATTGAAAACTCAAAATATTTAATTATTGATGTTGTTATTTTTGCCAAAATTGCTCTAAAAAATAACATGAATAGGTTTTTATTCGACATAAATTTTTTAAAACTTGAATTGTATAAAACAAAAAAGTAATGAACAGAAAAATAAACGAACAAACTAAAGCAACTGACCTCTATAAAGTACCTATTAGAATAATAGATAATTGTATAACAATCATGGAGGATATCGAAAATCGTTTACCTCTTTGATCTTATATTTATTACGACGCGGCGTTCTTTGTTTACGGTTGAACATATTATATTTTGGCAGCAGAGTAATGATTTCAATAATTTATGTCTGAAAATAAATAAATATACAAATGGCTAAAGTAGGAATCTTTCCAAGTGGTTAAACTATTTTGCATATTAATAATAGGCTATTATTCATTGATGCGGAGAAAAAATTGAAATCGTATTAGCGTTTTTGTATCCGATTAATAATCGGTGACCGGTTACTATGACGCCACCTCACGGCCACGCTGATGTATAGTTACGTTGTCGTCATTGTCCAACAGATGGCAGTAACAAATACAATGCCTTGTAATACACGCATATAGACCTTATACTATACTTAGTATAAGGTCTATGAATACACCACGTTAATCTACATCTGTCATACTATTCGGTGCACTATGTTGGAGAAATAATTATTATATTAGTTATTTTTTATTTTTAATACTATTAGTATACACAATAATTTGTTGACTTTTTTAGCTATAAAATTAAAAAAATATATACATGGCCTTTTAATGCCGTACTTAATTAATACCTAATATATTATATTTTATTGTATGTCTCTCACGATACACAAAAACAATTTACAAATTTCCCAACAAATTGATATTAGTATATTACAGTATAATATTATATTGGTACCTACTCGGTTACTTGAGTGCAGTAAGCCAGTAAATAATAAATACTTATTTTTATCGGACGATACGTGATTTGAATTTAAGCAATTCAAACGAAATCGATAAAAAAAAATAAAAAATCCGGAATCGTTATTTATCGCAATTTATCATTATTATGCGATTAAAAACGTTTATAAATTAAATAAAACAAAAATCGAACGAGTCGTGACGTCTAAACGTTTGTAGAACAATCGTGACAATACTATAATAATAATAATAATCGATAGTACATTGGTAGGTACCTACTATATGGTTGCGCCGATTTATACATTTAAACATTTTAAACCTGTACAAGTCGGTTTCATGTTAATATAGTATATTATCTATATACATCATGATGTACCAGTTTTTGTCTTTCTAGTAAATCGTCGTCGTTCGTCTTGTACGATCGCACATTCGTCGATTAATAATAATGTCGAAGATCGATCATAAAAACACGTGTAGTCGTCATTCCTTAACGCCTATGTAGAGGGTATTCCACTTGTTTGTCTTACAAGTAAAATATTGAATATTATTACATCATAATAGGTAATATTTTCCGTCCTCGGGCATTACCTAGATACATTGTGTTGTAGTACGAGTGTAGTGCGGAGTTGATAGTATATTATCACAGCCGTTAATTTATCAATAAAATTCGTGTTTTACAAGACAGTAAATCGAAAACGATAGCGTATTGACCGCGTGTCCGCGTGTTCGCGGGTTTATTACTTTTATAGTTATTATAGTTGTTAAGGGAAAAGTAGACTTTCGGGCAGTCTAAACATTGTCCGGAAATTGTGATACCTACAGTCCCATTATGATAGGCAATATAGGCAAAATAATTCATTGTCCGGTCTGTATCGAATATGTATAATTATAATATGATAAATATGTAGTTCCAGCAGTATAAACCAAATTTTTTTATTGTATAATAATATTATAAACCTTTCAAATCTTAAGAATCTTATTAATTACTTAATTAGTTGAATATTATTATTGATCAGAAACCTATTGTCACACTCACTATTTATTTTTACAATATTATAATATAATCTTGAAACGACAATATACTTGACGAAATAATAAGTTATAATATATAATTAATATAAACCAATGTTAATAATATAATTAAGCTATTGCTTAAGTTACAATGCCCGATTTACTACGAGCAAAGTATACTTGGACCGGTCAAAATATAACTCTGTTCGACCTAAATAGGGCTAAGTAGACCGGGTAATCTAAACATTGCCTGAAATTCTAACTTTGCCTTTAACGTAACAATAACTGATAGATGGTTATATAGGTAGGTATCGTAATATCAGATATTCAGACTTGTATATTACATAGTGGGCCGATTGTTATAATTAATTATACCTATACCTATAATACCACAATTAACAAGACGCGAAAGAAAAATCCTTAAGAAAAATATATAGACACGACGAATTATGACTGACAATAAGAAAAACATTATCGACTGTGGAAGCATAATAATATAATATATAACGTAGCCGTATATTCTATATCCTTCTCTGACTGCCTCTCCACCACCCCGCTTCAGTTATAGTCACCGACATCGCCAAATTTAATCTACTGTCGAAGGCCAATACCATTTGTCATGTGTGTGGGCTTCTTCATAAACGTTTTATTCTTTTTTTCTATACACACATATAATATTATAGCTATAAGATGCTTTTTCTGCAACCACAAAATACGCGTATCGCATGTTCTATATACATTTTACCTGTCATTGGCTTATTTAGGATTATTTGTTATAAAGAGTTAAATATTATATAATCCGTATAGATTATAGAGAGTATAAAAAATATATAGAAATTAATTTAAAAAAAAAAAAAAAAAGGGGGAGGAAGTATGGATAACCGCTCTTCCGTACAAAGGCACCTCGTCGTCATTGATTATACTATTATAGATGTATAATTGTAATGGATGTGTTAAATTTGAATTCAAATAATAAACCATATTGTGTACGATGATAAATGACTTAAACAGAGATGGCTTAACTTTTTGGTAGCCAAGGTTACCAAACAATTATTTTTAATAAAAACATTAAAATACTGACATAATATGTATTAGATTCTTAGCAGAGCTATATAGTATATGGTTGTATTGATTTTACATTGGTGTGTGTATCTTGTGTCTGAAAATATTTTTCTAGTAGAAAAAATTCTGTGATTATCAGCGTCGATGGTCATTATTATTGTAGAAATTCGGATGTAGTTGAAACTATTAGAAGGTCAACATTAAAAATATTTAACACTTTTTAAAATAATATCGGGAATATTGGTATTAAAATAATTGTTTGGTTTCTTTGATTACTAAAAAGTAAGATTGTATTCATCACTCAGAATTGGTTTTTCATCGCATACAATATGCCATAAAAAATCATAGAATTACATTTTTACATACACGTTACAGATAATAATATTCAATAATGAGGTACAATCGAATCTTACGCTATACAATAGATCGTTTATCTATACTTAACGGTTTTATTTAGCATTTAATAATATTTTTATTTTTTAAGCCCATAATATACACAAAAAAATATTGATATTGAAAAGTATAAAAACTTGTATATTATTATTATTTTGTTTTTGTGGCTTGGTTATCATTGAGTGCTTCTGTCACGGTTTTTGGCATGTTCAAATACATTCGTATTGGAACGATATAGTTTAGACAATCTTCTATTAAGTGTTGAACTGTAAAAGCATTGGGCGTGTATCAAACTTGACTTTACTAATTTTATTATATGGATAAATTTTAAAAGATGTATTCAATTCAGACTTGAGTGACATAGCGATAATTCTTGACGTCGATTGAAAGAAACGATTGTGTGACATTTTTTAATTGCTTTTCAGTTTCTTTATTGGAGTTGGAGATATTGTGTTTAAATATTCTTGTAAAATCCATATAAATGTTTAAAAATAAAGGTTTTAATTTAGTTTATGGATATGTTATCATCATGTAGGTAGTATAATATAATATACCTACTTAAGATATAAACGCATCAAACTTACATGATATTTGTTCGTGGTTTATGTATTGTATTCCATTTAACTATATTATAATAGTAATAGACCCACTAAGAAGGTACTATATTATATTATAAGAATTATACGTTTGTAGGCAGTATATATTCAAACTTATGCCTTACATGAAATTAAAAATAAAAACAACCTATGAGAAAAATATGAATTAAATTGCAATCATGTCATGCAATAAAATTACCTCGTCACGTCCACTTAGTATATTATACAGATGATTAGGTTGTTCGAGTTTTTATTATCATAATTTATTGGAATAAATGTTTATGATCGAATTTAATAACATGTGTTGAGATAAAAAAAAATATATACGCAGGTATCTATGTACTACATAAAAAAAATCGCATTTACCTCGATGTTATATTGCTCGTCTTATCACTTGTAATTTGTAAAACATGTACTGCAACTTTTATATTATTATACACGCATACGCGTGTAGACTACTATGGCAAAAAAATCTGATATTTTATTGTTCAATTATAAATACGTTATTTTGATGTATTTATATATATATATATATCATACGTGTGCGCATATTATATTTATTCATATAGTTCGATTACGTTTATAAAAATATATAAATACAATGTAACAATATAATAATTACACCGTACAACGTGGTTAAATACAAATCTATACAGGTAGTATAAGTATGGAACTTGGAGAATATTATAAACAGATTATAATACACTTGTATGACCGGATTGTATATAGGAAATACAAATATAATTACATCGGGATAAGACTTGATAACTAATTAACTTCAATTTTCGATTTTCTCGATAAATTATTAATCGCGTAAATTACATACTATATACATGTACATTATAGGTATAAACATACTGTATAGTAGTGGTGTATATTCATAATCGTATCGAAACAATTTAAAATTTCTTATTGAAATCAGATTATTTCACATTTCAAAATATGTACCATTAATCATTGTTATATAATATTACCTATATTTATATGCATACTATAATAATTAATGATATTAAGTATATATTAAATTAAAATTACCTGTTTTCATTTATTATTAGAACTTCTTTGCAGCGTTTTTAGACAACAAATGTACCTAAAATATTATGCAAATTATTGAACATTTATTAATTATTATTGTTATGTGCAAGAAAAACATTTTTTTCGTACTAGTCAGAATATTCAACACAAAATCAAAACGATACCGACATAGGAATTAAACGCTTTATTCGTACTTTAATCATGGATTAAATACCACCTTCACTCGTGTGTCGTGTAATTGAATCTATATGGTATTATAATAACTATATTGCAATCGAATGAGCGTGTAAACGAATATTTCCCGGACCATGAACAAAATGAGTTTTATAAACGGTCCATTTTTTTCTAAAGAGAATACATGAATACTAAATAATATGAGATATTGACAATTTGAGTATAGTGAGTTAATATATTTTATTATTATTATTACTTACTACTGTAAGGGCTTTAATAAATAAGTATATCGCAGGCTCAACCCACAATATATAATCTTTTGATTTTTAGACGAAAACCTATACTTTTCTTTTTACTACATGATATGTCGAAATATTTCAAACCTAAAGAACCGTAACCATATTGATATTTAAATAGTTCTGCAAAATCTGCGGACTTACCACACGTCTTAACTTTATAATATATTGTGTATTCATAACAAAAACTAATAGTTTTCAAAATATGAACAGTGACTGGGTACCAATTATAATATTAATACCTATATATTAATTATAATATATAATATTGAGTCATCGCAATATTTCGGCAGACGAGACTCGTGTTATATACGTATACCGTACACGTATTGCACCTATAGCATCATACGTACAAGGTATCGGGTGGTGGGTACCTGCAGATAATTTTGTCTTCAGAGTTTTTTTAACCCACAACAGCGTGTACGACATGCGCTTCGGATTGTTCTTTTATTATATTATGTACATATAATTTACACACATAACACACGATACCGCGTATTTTATATACATATAATGTATGTACATAAGATCCATTAGATTTTTAACAAGCAAATAGGTGTGTATCAGTGCGACCCGATCGCGTCTGCTCGCGGATATAATATTTATGTTGTTGTTTTTTGCGCCCGGTATCGTCTGCATCGCGGACATCATCGAAACGGACAAAACGTACGTATACTATATATATGTGTGTGTGTTTACATATTATAAAATAATACACATAGGTACCTATATACGCATATGTATATTATTTTTTTTAACAGGTTTATAATAATAATACGCGAGCGGTGCTGAGTTTCGGCACTATTTATCGCCCCAGGCTGGATGACGGATCAAAAATAAAAAAATAAATTATATTATATTAATGCTATATAAATAAAAGTATTAAGTAAATGTCAGCGTGTATTTTTGTCTCCGTCCTTCTAATGTACAACACAGCAAATTTTAGTTCAGCAAAATCCATTTTATGTTGTTAGTAATTATTAATATTAGATGAGTACCTACATTTACTTATTATATGATAAACTTTAAAGTAAGAATATAATCAACTCTCTTAGAGTTGTATTAAATATTATCATTTTAAAATGAGTTATAAACATTTTATAGTCATAATATGTATCTATTTAGCTGAAACTCACTTTAAAAAGATAATAACAATAAAAGCTTTTGATAATGTTAGTAAGACGGAGACACACACGCGATTATGACATCCTACAAATACAATTGTATTGTGATTAATGTATCATACAATGTTAAGATAATATATTATGTATTAATCACTTTGTTTTTGAATTTTGTGTGTATATTTAGTTTTCAAACCGTTACATAAATAATAATTAAAACAAATTGTGTAGTATTTTAGTGCTATGGAGTCAAGTGTACGCCATCATTAAGTAAACAATGTACCTACATGTGTAATAATTACATTAGTGATTGAGTGATAACCGACAAGTATAACTGGTACATTGTCACGATTTTTTTTTTTTTTGAAATCATACAGAACATCAGTTGACACTTGACACATTAGTCGGCACACTGGTTATGATCCTGTAAAAAAATATACATGGATAACAGTAACTATTATAATTATTATCATACTATAATATCAACAAAATAGTTTTATTAAACTAGTTTCAAGTAACTTCAAGTGTTTTCACACCTTATATAACCCTTATAATATCGCGCACTTGTTAGACCAAATCTCGAGTACGGTTCTATTTTATGGAATCTCCGTACTATCTCTAACTCATGTCAAATTTAACGTGTTAAACATAGTTAAGTTTTTAAATTTTACTAGCTATGTACTTATAATTGCCATTTGCAGCCCTATAATTATTTTTCTTCCATTCTGAAAAATGTATGCTTTAACTCCCTTCAAATGATTGAAAACACTCAGTGAATATACATATTACCTAAATAACCTTTTAACGATAAAACCTCCTTCATTTATTTTATTTTGAACTCTTTTTAAAGTATTCTCTCGTCAGCATAGTTACAGTGCTCATTATTATGAAAATGGTGATAGAAAACGGAAATTTTTACGCAAAACTAGCTTTCGACAAAATCGATTTATTTATTTGATTGAAACTCAAAAATTAATAACTGTAAATACTTGAAATTTTCACCAAATGTTTATATTAACATTATCATCTATACACAGTTAAATTTTCAAAATAATCTGGCTTTTTAAACTATTTATAAACAATTGAAATTTTCAATTTTTCTGAGTATTTTTTTTTTTTTTTTTTTTGAAGTGTTGATAAAAACTTTGATTGCCTAAAAACACTTAAAAATGTAATACAAATACAAAGTTTCTCATAATTACTTTTTACTGTAGTTAAAAAAAATATCAAAAAATCGTTAGTCACAATTTTTTTTTATGAGCGTTTGAATTTTAAATTTTTACGATAACGATTTATTCTCAAACGATTTTAAGTATTTGTTATTATTCTAAAAGTATTAGTCGTAGATACTTGAAAATTTCACCAATTGTTTAGATTGGCATTTTCTTTACATAATTTAATGTTCAAAATATTTCGCTTATTTTAGTGTTATTTATTGGCATTTGAAATATTTGTTTTTGTTTAGTTTTTTTTTTATAAATATCGATAAACATTTTTTGTTTGAGTCAAAATACTTGAAAATTCAATACAAAGTTCTTCATAAGTTAATCTTAAGTAAAGTGATTCAAAAAATTCGGAATACATATTATGATATTTTTTTTTACATAATACTTATATTATCATGATTAATAAGTTCAATACACATAATACCTGTAGTACTGTACAAACATAATATTAAATATTTTTTGATTTTTATAGGTATTTGGACGATAGTCATATTATAATTTATACGGGTATTCTGGCTAGAAAGTATTAATCAGTTAAATCATAATAGTGGGCTGGCTAATTAGAATAACATTTATTATAATAATATTTAAAACTATTGTTTATTTTATAATTTTTATCGTTAGTCAGTAAAGTTGTTTTAATACAAATTTTATTCATGGTTTATACTATTTTTATATTTAAATAATTTATCTGTTAATTGTTTTCATTCTAAGTACACTATTCCGTGGAAGTAATGCGCACAAGCGGTTCCCACGGCGTCGTCGATTCCAAACTTAAAAAAAGTACACTATTAGTTTTTTTTTTTTAAGTGGTTATCTGTTTTGCCAAAAATTATCTTTAATTTAATAAATATTTTTGTTCTAATTTATAATTCTTATTGTTAGTGTATAATTTTTCAAGAATACTTTGTGAGTAGTAAGTACCTAGTATTAGAAATAACTTTACCAGTATTATAATATTAATTTATACGTATTAATTATATTTATTTTAGTTAATATGTACACATAAGCCAATTGAATGAACTAATTTCAACTAATTGAATTCAGTAGACAAAAATATATCAATGTGAATGGAATTATTTAATAATGTTAATATATAAATTTTTAATTATGGAGTACGTTTACATTTTCATAATGTGCTAAGGTGGTGAGGAGATTTGCATTGAAAGTTTAATACAAATTCCTCATAAGTTTTCTTATAATGATTCATAAATTATAAGAATACATAGGCACATTTTTTTTATTAGCATTTAAAGTTTAAATATTGATAAAAAAAATAATATTATAAAATTCATCAAAATCATGAATATTTGCAAATTATTTTGTAGGTAGTTAAAATGTATAAAAATGTTATCTAAGTACTTAGCTAAGAGTTAAAAATTTAATATAAGAATTTTCTTAAGATTGGCTTACAATAATTATAAAAAACTTAAATTTTGGGGGTTCAGGTCATTAAAACACAGAATCGTTCAGAATCGTTTTTCATATACAATGTTACCAGTCATTGGATTGAAATTTTATACCTACATCAATTATCGTAACCTACTATACAGCAGAGCGTTACTCACTTTTTTTAGATAATAATATGATGATTTAATTGCATTATTTTAAAAAATATATGTATATAACAATACAACTAACTATATATATATGTAGTTGTGACTAGTGAGGCGTGAGAGATACGATAATACGAGCTTATACGTTCGGTTTTATAGTATTCTGTATATTCGGCTCATTGTGTGAAGCTTGGTTAGGCTTACATAATCTAAATAACAACCAATTTCAAATTCCACACTATATACTACGTTCAAGACTACAAACTATATAAATCAAAATGATGGAATAATAGCTTTTAAAAATAACTCTATCATAAATACACAAGTAACTGATTCAAACACTAATTTTATGCCTATTCTAGAAATATATTGTAAAAAGGGAAATTCAAACTTCACAATTTATGGAATTTACTGACCTCCCCAAATTTACGTTAATTGATTTTTAGATAAATTCAAACAAACTATTCTTCATAGAGCCAGAGCCAAAAAAAGTAACTACACTGTAATAAAAGGTGACTAAAATTTAGATATAATTAATAACAGTATACATAGTAATAACTATCTTAATTTAATAAATGAATATGGCTTTACTAGTCTCGTTAATTGTATGACCAGAACTAAAGAAATAGGAGGATCCTGTTTAGATCATATACTTATAAAATCTAATACACTAACAAATGTTAAAACGTTTATTGTCCATACTTCTTTAACTAATCATTACCTACTCAATAGTTACCAATATAAGTAACCTAGTCTTCAACAGAAACAACTCACCAAAATCCAAAAATCGTAAAACTAGTTGATTATTTAAAACTATCAAGTTTATTAAAGAACTACGATTGGTGATTCATAGTGCACGACTCAAATGTAAATTGTGGGGCGAATAAATTTATTGAAATTTTAAAACATGAAGAAAATAACTGTTCTTTAGAAAAAAAAATATCATCAAAAACCAAAAATATTAAACCTTGGGCAATTATTTTATCAATTCGTCGTAGAGATAAATTACATCTGACTTTAAAAAAGCATCCATTAAATGAAAAACTTAAAGAGTACTATTTAAAATATAGGAATACGTTAACTAACATAATAAAAAAAGCAAAAACTAAATATTATAAATCTGAACTAGAAAAATGAAAATAGCCGAAAATGACTCGAAACTAAACTGGAAAATTATTAAAAACGTGACAAACCGTTCTAAAGTAAAATCTTTTATTCAAATTATCAATAACAAATTTGGTGAAAAAATGTATTCCACAGATAAATCAAAAGAAATATCAAATTATTTTAATGAGTAGGTACTTTACAAATGCAGCACAAAACATGTATAACCAAATAAAACTTACAAGACAAAATATACATAATATAAAATACACATATACTGAACAACTAACTTCAAATACCACTGATATATTATTTAATAAATTTAGTGTATTAATTTATGAAGAAATTATAAAAGAAATAAAGGCTTTAAAAGATGATTCTTCTCAAGGATTAGATGGAATTTCAGTAAAAATTCTCTAATTAAATATATATTCATTGATTAAACCATTATCACACACTTTTAATTTAGCTATAGGTAGCAAAATATACTTTTCCGAAACGCTTTAAAATTTCAGTAATAACACCAATACATAAAAAAGGTGACAAATCTTATATTGAAAATTATCGCCTAATTTCACAAATATCAAATATTGCCAAAGTTTTTGAAAAAATTATTTAAAAAGAATTAGTAAATTACCTTAAAAGTAATAATCTTCTATCATGTACCCAATTTGGTTTTAGACCTGGTAAAAGTACTGAGCAAGCAATAGCTACAGTATCAAGCTATATGTATAATTCTTTCGAAAATAAAAACATGTGCAACTGTTTACTTAGATCTAGCAAAAGCATTTGATACTATAGACCATAAAACATTACAACAGAATGTTAGCATATTCGGTATCAATGACATGGCTCAGAATTTATTAAGTTCATATTTAAAAAATAGAAAACAACACGTTTGAATAAACAATAAATTAAGAGAAGAAACTTCAATAATATGTGGTGTACCTCAAGGGACAACCCTATTGCCAACACTATTTAATATACATATTAACCAATTAAATTACTTGAATACACATGAAAAACTATTTTTCTACGCAGATGATACAGTATACTCTTTGTTGAAGGTCAATCCTGGGATGAAGTATTTGCTAGTATTCAATCCTACATTCCGATATGATTAAAATACAAAATTGGCTATGTGAAAATAATTTATTCCTAAACTTAGAAAAAACCTACATATTACCACACTATATAACTAATTTGAACCAACCAAATAAAACAAATCTATGTATATATGAGAATGGCTGTTTAAATCAAAATATCTGTACATGCCAAACCTTTGTTAAAATAGTTAAAAACTGTAAATAGGTATAAAAAATGTGTTATAATCTTAAATGGAAAGACCACATGGCACATACAATATATAACAAATAAATTAAGAAAACTTATACATGCATTTAAAATTTTAACAGATATCTTAGAACTTAAGACAATTAGAGTAGTGTATCAAGCATTAATAGAATTCATAATTATTATTTATTGTATTTCTATATGGGGAGGTGCGTATGATACAATCATTAAATAGATCCATTAAAAAAATACTAAAAATTATCCTAAAAAAAAAGACTCAAGATACCACACAAAATATTTATACTTTGACATAAATGTACAACCAATAAAAAAATTATTTTATAAAGCGTTGGTAATTTATATAATTAAAAATTTAACACAATCCACATACTTATATATTGGTCCAAAAATTTACAATATACTACTATTAGAAATTAAACAGAGCAACTCTTTTAAGATACTTAAAATAAAAAATTACTCTGGTTATTACAAGAACAAAATATATAAAGACTCTTAACAAATGCATAGAATTACTTCATAATTTATTATATTAGTAGTATGACTAGTAACTATTGTTAATTTTTGTTTTATATTATCATATTATATTATATTATATTATATCAGCAATGAGGAGAAAACATATATTTACTTATATTAATATTATAGTTATATGCAAAATTTTAATTAATATGAACTATTTAATGAATTTATATTTCAAATTGTGAACTCGTGGGCCCCCACACGAACATATGTTCAGTGTTCATGCTCTCGTAACACAAGTCTATTTAATAAATACATGTATATTGTATACCTAATATATCAGTATATGTTACCATATAGTACCGTAGTATGAATTCCGTTATTTTATACTTGAACGCGCTGTTTTTTAGTTAAAGTAATATTTTGACATTAAAAAATATTGATTACATTTTGAACAATAATATTGGTATATTTAAAATATGTTTTATGTAGGAACATTTAGGACAAAAAATAAAAATAAAAATTTCTATATTTATAATAATGTGACTTGTTTAAAACGTTTTATAAATTAACTTAATTTATAATCTATTGCGTAATACCTACATTTGAAACGTGAAATACCTATTATTTATTATTACCAAATTGATTTTGGTGATATTCTAAATTACACTATATAGGTACACCATTCTCACGACAAACACATCAGTAATCGGTTCGTGGTACATTTACAGTAATACACGGACATTTAAAAAAACCTTCACCATAATTATTTTTTATTTAAAAAACATGTAAATAATACGTGATATATAATGCATAAAAATATATTCCTAGATAATAAATTATAGTAGTGTTGTGGACGTGAATAGAGGAAATAGAGACAAGATGAATGTTCATACGCGTATCGAAGCGTAGTGACATTAAGTGTTGAAGTTCACTCCGGATGTGTGTATCATTGTCGTCATTCTAAAATACAATTATAAATTTATTCGTCGTACCTGTTATCGATAATGAAAACGACACAAAACTAGTTCACATGCCACGGAAATCTAATTGTGCCTTAACAACTTCCAATTTACACAATAAAACAACTGAACAAGCTCGAAGAATTTATAAAATAAATTAAATATCTAGTAAAATTATAAATTAAATGTTTTATCGTCCTTATTTGGTTAATACTTAACCTAAACTAGATATAATTTAATAACTGTATATTTTATACTTTTATGCACTAATTTATGTTATTTATAATTTATATAAAGATATATTATCTATTAGCATATTATGAACAATAGTCAAAGGTCTACTATAACAGATTTTTAAGATATGGTGACTCTGTAACTGATGATTTTGAGTTTGGACTATCTTTATTATTATCCTAGTAGATAAATTTTAATAACTTTGAAACGGCTCTTTCAATTTTTGATTTATATTTACATAATATTATAGAGAAAATTCGCGATACAACTAATTTCAAAGGACCTAGAAAAAAGTTCAGTACCTACATCGAATGTTTCTTATAACAAAGCATCCACCGACCACCAACACAATTCTTAAAAATTTAAAATTTAAATCAATACACTATAAATACATATTCATTTTAATATATATATTTATTTACGTAGACACATCGAGGGGACAAAAATACTTTTAATTGTTCGTTATATGTATATCACCAAATTTTTTAGAGAACGACAATTTCATTCGTTGTATTGAGGTTTAACCTAACAACTTACAGTAAACAAAAGATTTAAATTTAAAACAATTAAGTTTATATAGTCAGTAAATAAAAATTTATATAATTAAAAATATGGACCTTCAGTTTGTTTGAAAATTCTAAAAATTAAAGTTTGAATAAATTCATCATTAAAATTAAAATAGGTGTGATAACACTATAGGGGAATCAGCCAGCGCTTAATATATCTGAGTATATATATAGCTAATAGTTCTTTATACTTTTCTAAATTAATTTTAAAAAATTGTAATCGTAAAATAGCCTGTTTTATTACAGAGGGAAATTAATTAAATTTATCTACGTACCTGTTATTAAAGGTAGATGTATTTACTATCATAATATATTGTAATATCAATATCGTTGATAAGTAATTTAGCCGCTTAATTTATCTTATAGCGTTTCATTAAAAACCGACATCGTCTTGGCAGTAGCGACATCCACGTTCCATATTGATTTTTTTACCCTGGTAGTATTATTATTTAGGCAATATACAAAGGTATAATATGGGTGGAATGCTATTAATTTTCTATAGTTACGTGTGAAAACACTGTCCGTTTGAGAGTCATCTTGTAGCGGATATGATGGGCCTGCGACGGATATAATATAAGTTACGTTTGCAAATCGTGTAATTTTATAGTCATCTTAGGACGGTTCGATGCGGGTCTTTGACGCGTACAGAATCGCGTGTCGTGTGTGAATCGGGAAGCCCCTCGTCGCGAAATCAAATCCACCTTCAGCCGGCAAATGCATCGGCAGCGTGTAGATAGTTGTCGTGTCATCGCGGCAGTGTGGCTGCTGGTTTATAATTTATTACGACATAACGATATATACCATATTATACTGTCGTTACTGAACCGCACTCAAACGGTCATCAGACCACAACCACGGGTGTGTGTGTGTGTGTGTGTGTGTGTAATGTTATGTGTTGTCGAACCGTGGTATAAAGATCTTGCGAGGCGCAATTATTTTATCTATAGATGAATCGACGATTCCAACTATTGGGTATCGATATTGAATTATTCTGATTGATGACTATCGAAGAGTGCATTCTGCAAGTGTTGTTTTTTTTCTGTTCGGCACCAACTAATTTTCAGAAAGTTTTCTAAAAAAAAAAAATATTTTTTTATTCATCATTAAATCTAATTAAGTCTATTCTTATATTTTTTTTTTAGATGAATCTTAAAATTCATTAATATAATATAATATAAATACATCTCCATATCGTCATAGCTCGTTTATTAATTCTTTTCTTTGAATATCAGTTATGTGATAACCATCTCATTTTGACTTATACAAACTTATATCATACATAAATGTAAGATAGCATAATCTGATAGCATGCTAAATTAATTATTTCTAACACTGACTAGTATGAATATCTATTTTGAATATAGGACAGTAATTTATTTATTTATACTTAAAATATGCTCTGGTTTGTTCGAAACAATGTATTATAGACAGATTTAAAAATACCAATATTCTAAACTACACAAGGAAACTACGCTTCTTGCCATTTATGTAATGAAAACTGTCCACGGCATTAAAAACTTAATAACCATACTAATAAGTAATTACTAACACAGACTCCCACGTGTGGTCGTTCCCACTAGTTTTTAAATTATCTCATTTTACTTAAATTTATTATTAAAATAAAGTATAAAAAATACCTAATTGTAAAACATGTTTGTATAATTAATATAATATGTAAAATTTTAAAATAGGTATAGTAATCCATAACAAAACGACCATTGCATAATGCATCTGCTACTCAAACGCTTAAAATCGTAAATTTTTATAGCTAATATAGTTTATTTGATCTGAGCCAGGAAAACTTAGATATTTATTATATATTATAATATTATATTATATTATATTGTATTTTATTGTAGTAAAGTATTATTATGTGGTAGAAGAAAAAAATGGTCGACATAATTAACACTTAAATAGTACAGCAGTTTGATTTGCCGTCATTGGTGGTTGTTTTTTTACTGAATAATAATAATAGTGAAAAAATGGCGTTGAATTTGTTTACACAATATTACATGTCGAACTGATTAAAATTAGGAAGGTACACCTTGCTATACATAGTACCTACTACGAGTATATAAGTACTATGCATCGCATGTCTGTTTAATTTATAATGTATATGTATGTGTAGCATTATTATATACAATATTGCATAAAGTAGTAGCCTGGGTAATTAAAGCGATTTGTATTTATTGCAAGTTTTTTGCTTTTATCTGCACAATCGCACATCGTTATTTTTACGAACTCTTATCGAATCCCGGACATTGTAAATTTCAAAAAGATATTATCGGTATTTTTTAATGAGAGCATAATGTAATCGTAAATAAAATATCTATCCGTGGATATAAATGTATATCGAATAGATAGGTATTACATTAATGTGTACACTATAATATTTAGATACATCTAATGCATATGATGCGTGTGTGTACCGTGTACCGGTGTACCAATTATATTTATAATAAGCATAAAACATAGGATAGGTACTAATAAACGCCGAGCGCACTACATTATAGTCGTCAAAAATTAAAATTTTTGCACATTGCACAAACGAATATACACATATAAAAAATAATGATACATAATACGTTTGGGACTATGGTATCACGAAATGATTTCCTATTTCATTCGCGTCGTGAGTGAAAAATACAATTACAAATTTAAACGCGCTAACAAATGATTGGGTTCTTAATCAGAAAAAAACTAATAACGACGAAAAGTAGTAATTTCCGCCAAGTACTTATAAATATAATAAGATACTTCGTTTGCGTTTTACCACATAAAACATTATGCATTATACATAATACATTATATTATATTAGTATACGTGTACGCGTTCATTAAAATAAATATTTTAATCGAAAACATTTAGTAGATACCTACACTCAATAATTAAACGGCGGGGAGTGAGCGCGGTACATGGGTTTTAGATTAAATTCCTAGTAGTAATAGTGTGCTCGTACCATACGTAGGTACAGATGAAGCCGCTTTATATGTGTTTATTATGCATATGTATATTATTAAAATGGTCATTGCTATTATTATTATTATTATTATTACTGTTATTAATCCGTATAGGATAGATTGTTCAGAATATAATAATTTAATATGATATAATATTATGTATTTTGTAGGTATATTCTAATACATATATATACATATAGGTATTCGAACAGGTATATAGGTACATATGTATATATGAGAATTTTGACGGACAATTTTTTTTAACGCTAAAACATATCTGGTTTTTACCAGTATGACTGTACGTCTGTACCTATTCACGTTCCGACGAATACCATTTAAATATAATTGTTTACCAGAAGCGTTTAATCATAATAATATTATATCAATCATTAAACTATGGTTTGGAATAACATATTAAGTAGTCCTGTCAGTTTTGATGAGTATAGTACAACTGAAATTATACTACTAAAGAATCGGAATAACAAGCACAACAACTGCAGCATGACAAAATATATACTCATTATACTCATACACTGTTATATTTTTAATTTATAAACACATTTTGTTTTTTCATACCTAACAACGAATCGTTTGAAAAAAATATAATTTCGATAGTTATTCCTCTATAATGCGATAGAGGCATTACTAAAAATCATGTAATTACTTTTGGGTAATGTTGCGAAGTCATTGCAACACAAACAGGCAGTTTTTATATTATGTATGTATTGTTATATAGACTGCAGTAGTTCATTAAAATCTTATTATATGGTGTATACATTATACATATATATATATATAATATATATATTAAATATAAATAGGTACATGAAAAAATGGTATCGTTGTATATTATATTTTGTCCGGAAATAAAACGAGTAGGCGATTAATGGTTAGGTTTCATTAATTATTGTTCATTGACTTGATACGTTTAGGTTATACACATTAATGTACGATTGTACAGATAAAACTTATTTAGAAGTAGTTACTAAAGGTTCAAGGTCAACTTATTTTGCAATTTCTAAGTTTACAAAGAATTTCAGTTGTAGGTATTCAGAACCTAGCAAAGGTTCTCGGCTACAAATATTTAAGAATCTAGAAAAACAAAACTTTTGTCACTATATATGCTATCAAAATTAATGTCATACATTTGTTTATATGTTAGTGAAATTATTGGTAGGTTGTGTGTTAAAGTATTAATATTAAATATCAATTCTATTTTATATTTTTGTTTTTTTTTTTGCATTTTATGTCTGGATTAAATTAATAATATAAGTTGGCATCATAATATTTTGTACTTATTTTAAAGATAATTCGAATATTAGATTAATATTTGATGTATAATATTAAAATATACTTACAATATTAAATTTCACGACCATAGTGTTATGGGAATCGATACACAATCCTAATA
>VUJU01002272.1:0-39588 GCA_009835225.1 Aphis craccivora
TGTTTGGAAAAATAATAAGTAATTCGCAAACGGGCTACCCCATTGCAAAGAGCCTAGTCTTTTTGCAAAAAAAACTAATTTCCCATACGGCCTACGACATATATATTACATAAATAAATAAACGGAATTAACATTTTTTTATTTATAATTAATTTATACTGTTAAAAAATTATTAAACAATTTAATTTTCTAAATAATGTGTAGGTAGTGACTAGTGAGAATAATAAATACCTAAACTATGCATGACATGTTGCACTTTTGCGTGTACATTTATTCGTTTGGTATAATTCTTAGTTTTTAGGTTACGTTTATTATAGTTTTATTCCTACCTAATTATTTTTATTTTTTGTCAACGACTTTGTAATTTAATATTATAAATTTATAATTTTTGAAAGTTTTTACTTGACTTGTACAATAATAGTAATACATCAGAAAAGTTTTCTATTATCGTGTCTTTTGTTCATCCCCCGAGGATGTATGTAAACTCAAAACAAACCGTGTCTCACGTTAAGAGTAAGGCGTTGATAACTAATTAAAACTTTTCATACACAGGTACATCTTTATGTACCTATAAATCATTTTGATATTTAAATATTAAATTTTATTAGTTTTTAGACTTTTAGTGATTAAAATTTGTCCAAAAAATGATAGAGTCATTGTATGTTAACTTGAACTGTTATCTCTATATTTAAAAATAGAAATATTAAGTATAATAGTACTTAAATGCAATAATGTTTCATCTATACATCTATGACGTTTTGCAATTCGTCTTGTGTTCTAATGTCTTTTGGCTATATAGAGATTTCAACACGTCGATATTTTTATGTTGTTTTGACGCGAGAAGGCTTATTTTAATTCGTTTACACAGCAGGCTTAAGGTACGACAATAAATTAAATGTGTGTAGATATCATAAGTAGATAAATAAAATGTATTTTGAAAATATGAATATTAAAAATACCTTTTTTTAATACTGTGTAATTTTGAATCTCAACAGTATACATATGTATATTTTAATTTTATGAATTGTAAAAAATACAGAAAAAATTTTTATTTACTTTTTTGTAATATCTAAAATAAAAAAAAGAGTATTCATGCTTTAATTAACTACATTAATTTGTCTTAACCTCTTAAAAACTAGAATATTAATATTATATTTAAATTACATAGAATTATATATTAATATAAAATAAATAATGTATAGTTGAATAACAAAACAAATTATTTTTGATATCGAGAGTCATTATCACGGTTATCTACAGATAATAATATATAGCCAGTAACTACTACGGTAATGACCATCACTATATACACTATACAGCACGAGTCACGCATGAGCATTAAATAGTTTTGAGTTTATCTACAATAAGGCTATACAATTAAATTTGTTTACCAAAAGTTTTCCAAGAATCGACTATTAAAACTCAAAAGCACATTATTAAAAAAAAAAACCATCGTATATGTCAGCTAATTCAGATTCTGCTATCCCGGCTTGGTCGTTCAGGGAACAGACTCGAGTTGAATCCCAAAAGTCATTAAATGTGACATTCAGATTACAAATACACTGTAAATATTTCAATTTTTTTATTATATTTTTATATCTTTTTTTAAATACTAAATATCATAGTGTTGCTCCAAGATTATGCCCACATAACCTTAAATTAGTTATGTAAAAATAGTACCTTCATCTAAACCAAACAGTTTAGTTGGATACATTATTAAAAAACACAGTGTTTTCAAAATCATATAGCTTTATTATTAGGTATCAACTACCAATTACAAATTAAAATTCAAAATTGTATTTACTAAAAAATTAAAATTCAATTTAACGGTTCTTTATTTCATTCACTTATATAATTTAATAATTTATTTATGGCTTCAAGATGTCAGAAGAAATGCGCATTTTAATAATTTTTTTTTATTAGATTTTAACTTTTCATTATTTTATCTCAGCATTTTAATTTTGCAACGTTTTATATTAACAAAAAAAAAAAAAAAGAAAAGAAAATGTGAGTTGAGAATGTAATTTTAGTAACTACGAAAAAATATCTACTCGTTACAACGCTAGACACTGATTATTGTTGTTGGACACTTGTCTTGGTTTACTATACAATATACATTATATTATACTATATAGTGATTATATAACTGTAATATAATAATATCGTCTCAAACAATACAATTTTATAATTTTAAAGCTTATCAAGAAAATACTTTAAATTAAAAATAAAATATTATTATAAATACGTAATATAATATTATTCTCATCTGTATTTTTTAGTCTATAATTTTATAAAAATATTTTTTTATGTAAAATTTAAAAAATGTCCCTTATTGCTAAGAGTTTTGTGTATCAATTATGTAAAAATAAAAAATAAAAATTGTACCTATTTAAAATTATTTAGATAGCGCTCTCCCAAAATAAAACCACTAGGTACTACGTGTCTGGATATAGTCACCCGACTATTTTTAAAGCTACACAGAGTTTGTTATTTTAAACAATAATTTATTCATGAATACAATTTAAAAAATGATATAGTTGTGATTTATTAATTTTTTGTGCAATATAAAAATACTTATTGAATTATGATTAATTAATTTCAATTGTTTATTTTCATTATCATTTTGAAATTGATTCACGTAAAAAATTAACAAGATTAAAATATGTATAATATGAAAATATGAACAATTTTATAACGTTAATATATTAATATAGTATTGGTACTACCTATATAATATTATATGGACCTATCCATAGCACAGAATAGATGAAATCTATATTTCATCTATTCTGTGTCCATAGTACTATACAAGTTTTAATTTAATACACCACTATATCAGTAATTTAAATTTAAAAATTCTTCACTTAATAATTACTTATAGTAATAATTTTAATTTATAATGACTTAATACATAAGTTATGCGTTAAAGTTTATAACCAATATTGACCAAAATGAAATTGGTTTATGCCGTAAATATTAATTATTACTAGAGATTAGAATAATATATCTATCAACATTTGCCATATTTGTTGACGTGAAAGTACGGAATTAATCATTGGGGATGTCATAGTCTTGAACAATAACTTTTATCTTCAACACGTCTCGAGGTTTTAATTTTAATAGATAGTCAGGATAATAAATTAGGATTTGTATAATAGACTTAAACTTACTTTGTATAATATATTTGTATTTTATTTATATTATTATCCAATATCATTAATATTAAGAAATTTTTTATTAAAACAACAGTACCTACCCACATATCATAGGCGTATAAGGTATTATTGTATAACATTTAACAAGAATATTGATAAATATTTTTTAATCTAGTCAATGTTTATTATCCACTCTTGGGATATAATAATGTATATTATTATGTTATAGTACTCTGTGAGCGCGTTATGAAAAATCACCCCTTACATCAGATATCTACAACAGTCATCTTGCTTTTATTATTAAAACAAATAAATTAACATCTCATTAAGTATAGTCTCTTCTGTTTCGCTCTATCTGAAAACTGTAAACGGAATTAAAAAGAAAGTTCAATGGATTTATTCTGTGGCCACCATGCTTGATGGCTGACAAATGCAATTACCTACTGAATAACGAACAATTGCTATAACATGCTTCAAAACGGCGTACTGGAGCATAAAGCTTCTATAAATGGTACATGCGTATATATATATAATATATATATGGGAGTAATGCTATAAATAATGTTTACATCGAATGTGTATTTCGTTTATCAACGAAAACTATTTCGAATAATTATATTATTGCGCGATCATTAACATTGAGCGTACTCGGCGATTCATGCTGACGGGAAATTGTCAAGGAAATTGCAACTCACAGCGGAAAATGGGTTCATGAGGTAGGAAATGGAAACGTGTTGAATACTCGATCCGGTGGAAAATAGTAGTGGGTTAAGCGGGTAGGTAGGGGCCAGGGGGTAGTAGGAGGGAAGACGTTTTGTGCAATTCTAGAAAAAGAAAAGGCCACACACAAGAAGGTAGTAAAATGTTCTATTCAAAAAATTCTTTTTCTGTGAAAAATCTTTTGTGAATAATAAAACGAGTTATCGCATATAAAAGACTTATAAATATTATCAGTTTTTTTTTTTTTTACCACTCATTCGATAAATTAATGCAAATTGTTTATCTCTGCAGCAGCGGTGAAATATATTGTTTAGTATCGATATGTACGTGTAGCATAATAATATTATTTTTTTTTCTTATACAGCGAGACAAAGAATAATATTGTTTGGGGACAAGGAAAAAAACCATTTCAATAATATTTTGTAACTTTATTGTTCTTAACGGCGTCTCGACAAAATCGATCAGAAAAAATCCAACTCGGCATTCACCAGCCGAGTCGGTAGTTTTCCAATAGCTAACTTCTTTATATAACAGTGCTCTATAATGCACAGCTCTCGAGTTTATTGAGTAGTTTAAACTATGCTCTAAACTCTAAAGTGCCTAATAAAACATAAAATTGTTTTTGGAAAGTTAATAAAAACGAATAAAATGGCCATTGTCATGTGTTTACGCCACGAAACCGTGAGTAGTATACAGAGACGATTCGGTCTAAAACTTTGCACCATTGTCGGAATAAGTATGTTAAGAAGAACAAGACATCCGATTTATACGTCGTAATTAAAATAATCACATTAGCTGGAGTTGGTAAAATAAACCCAAGAGATGACAAATTGTTTGTGCTTGCTTACACTGACAATAATATGAGTATACCGTCATATTATTATTATCATAATATTCAACATTATAAATAACGCCATTACACACACGCAATATATAAATGGCATGTACGTGCGTACTACATATTATTATATAGCACGATATTAATCGAGACATATTTTTATCCTCCTTCAAAAAAATATGTTCAACATTCACAATATAGGAGACACTCTATCGTCTGCTGTGAATGAAATAAAATTTCAATTGCAATAACTTTCACGTTTTTTGTTTTTAAAATGAAATACGTTTAAATTTCAGCAGTGAAGTCGTTTCGTAATTTGAGACACGTCTCCCGAAAAAAGAGTTATAATATTAGTATTATTTATTATTTATATATACGTTTTGTGTACATTGTGTACTAGCTGTAGTGATGCTGCATTTTTAAATTTTAAGATGAGTGAAGAGCGATCGTTTTTTTTTTCAAAAAATTTTTTTTTGATAAATAGAAACTCTTAAAAGTTTTGTGTATTAGCCACTATAGAATATAGTTAGGTATTTGTAGTTTGCCAATTTAACATAATATTAAATTAGCATGTATACTAGTCTCATTATTTAAGATGTTATATTATTGAATCACAGTTCAAGTAACAATAACTATAGACAATTGTTTTAATGAACGGAGAAGATACATTTAAATAATTATTTTGTTCAGTTTAACAGTGTATAATAATATAGAATTAAGAATAAGAATTCAAACTATTTAGCAAAAAAAGTACTTGACGGAATTTTATGTTTAGTTTTACAATTTGATTATGTTACATAATTTTCAGGCAATTCACCAATCATGGACATCTCTATTTTTTTTCTTTAAAAGGATGTTATAAACTCTTAACTGAGTGTGTTGTCTCCAACTTAAAAATAGTACAATTTAACAAATTTTATGTTGACGATAATTAATTTTATTTTGTTATTTTTAACTAAAGTGCATTGACTTATTATACAATTTAAATGTAAGATTGTATTATCCAGGCTGTTACAGAGGAATTTTTTTTGATGTTTTTATTTTTAAGCGAGTTATGAGTAAACAATTTTTCATCTTACCTTTAAATTTTATAATAGGTCAATCAACTCTGATTTTAAAAATAAAAGAGTAAAATTGATTATCATAAACGTGCAATTATTTATCATGTAGTACGTTTGTAAGTCGGAGATAATATAGGCATAGGTGTGGTGTTCTATTAATAATGCATTTATTCAATTCTAATTTTTGAATTTTTAATAAACTTAAGAACAATATTTATAATTGTTTAGATTTTTATTAAATTTAAGAGAAGTTTACTGTAGCGGTATAAACGTCTTTTTTTAAACAAAAATGAACTTTTTTTGCTTTAAATTATCAAGCAGATAATTTTTTTGAAAAATTTAATATATCTAAAAGAAATTAGAACGAGTAGTTGCCAAGTTAACTGATATTGTATGTATTAAGGATAATAGTAATTAAAAATGGATTTTAATGATATAAAACAGATGTAATATTATTGTATTAGTTACTAGATCTAATGTTTATTATAATTCTATAGTTTTATAAATTTAAAAAAATTGGTAGATTAATATATTAATTAGTCAAGTCTTCAAATCACCTTAGTTCTCAAATCCTCCAATCGATTATGGTGTAGGATATAACAGAGTTAAATAATTCAAAACTGCCTATTTAAGTTTAAATTTAGTAATATTAACATTTTCTAAAAAGTCATTTATTTAATAATTTAAAAAAGGGTAATTTTGTTTTAAAAATGGAAGACACTCTTTATACTCTTTATATGGTATAAAAAATTAGTACAAAAAGTATTTGAATATATATTTAAAGTTTCAAAAGTTCAAGAATAATTTCATTATTAAAGGGAAAAATTAAAATGAGTAATCTTTTGTCATCACCTTATGCAGACATTTTATGTGATTTAAAAATAAACAATTATTGTAAATAACCAATAAAATAAAATACTATAGTGATATACTAGATTCATAGAATGCATAGGTACGATATATCTATATTATTATTGATATATAACAAAAATATTATGTTATGTATTGAAAAATCTTTAATATAATTTATAATTCTCGATAATTTTCAGAAAAAAGTCTCTTAAGAATTTTTTTATACACCAAGTATATTACTTATAGATAGGTAGGTACCTTCTAAATATAATATATATATGTTAGGTATTAGTGATTTTCCGGTTACTAGAATTCTATCTCTTTTGTCCCTCTGGGCTTGGTTTCAAGTTATCGATTCTCTCAGTACAATAGTTTGTAAAATAACTATCTAAATTCACTATTAACGTCGTTTATAATCTTTTCAAACTTATATTTCATATTCAAACTATCACCTATATAATGCCATAACTCATAATCTTAATCGAACGCAAAACCTGTATAATAAATAGTTATCTTTGTCTAACATACATGCATATAATATTATACTAAAGAAAAAAATGTACATACCGTGATATTAGAATTAGGTATAAACTTTCAGTTTTTAAATAGTAAATAAGTAATAACAAAGTGTAAATATTTAATTATATATTACCAAATTTATTTAGAAGAAAATAATAATCGTGTTATAGCGTTGAATTTTTATTCTTGTTTCAAAATATTTGAAGATTAAAACAGATACAAATTTAACTTTAATGTAAAAGTTATATTCTGCAGAAATATAACTGATAAATAGTGATGATTACGTATATTAACTAATTTAGCATCAAAACATTCAAAACAAGGTAACTGAAATGCTATTCATAGTATTGATAAAAAATAATAAATCTGTTCTTATAACTTAGTATATTAATATAGTGGTTATTATGGCTCAAAATTAACAACATTATCACTTGCAGAAAAATGAACATGCTTAAAATGATCGAAAAAGGCGAAAAGAGAAAACCTGAAATAGCCAAAGATTTTGTTATTCCTGCGAGTACATTATCTAAAATAATAAAAAAATAAAGATGTTATTTTAAAAATGTATAATTTAAAATTAATAGATTAATAAATTAAATTGTTAATTTTAATTAAACCCGGCAACTTGGAAAAAATGAAACTAGAAGAATACTCTGATATAGAATTCTGTTTATTAAAATGGGTTCAACAATGTCTTGACAGAAAAATGAGAATTTAAGAAAACATTTTATTTTTTTATTTCTTTAATGTAAAAATTATTTAAAAATAAAAACATACTTTTTAAACGTTTTTGATAACCCGAAATTTTTGGTAAGTCGAAATTTTTTTCCCCCTTGAGATCGAGAGTTGACTGTATTAGCTATTAGCCTATTTTGTTGTTTATTATTTTCTTATATTATATATAAATAATGAAGTATAAGATCTTATCTAGTAGGTTTACTTATTTAGTTTGTTAGATATTAATTCGAACACTTTTGAGATGTATTTGTTTTTAACAATTATGTTATTCTTTTCTTTATAGAGAGTTGGTGCCTATAATAAAATATATCATCGGTTTACAGAGATGCTATACCTATAAAAACTAAAGATGTAATACTATTATAAGTTCTTAACACTTGAATTTGTGTTATTTACTTTTAACTTTAGGTACTTACGATGTAGCATAGGTATACATAGTATAAAATAGCACACAGTATACTATTAAGATCAGCCCTGGGAAACGCATATGGATTTTAAATTAAAATTAAAATAACTATAATAAGTTTTTTACCAAAATAAAGCATATCGTATGAAATATAAATATTTTTTAATCAAATAAGAACTGCAAGTATACTGCCACAAAATCTAACAACGGATTTAGTTAACTTCATTATTTTCAACAACTTTCTCTAAAATGTTGAAGAATAGTGCGGCTTGTGTGAATACACAAATAACTGTACACATCTCTATAAAAAAGTTAAAGTTTAACTTTAAGACAATAAAATAACCAGTTTTAAGATAATACTTCATAGCGAACATACAGTATGCTATCTCCAGTGCTATGATAGAGATTAATTATTATCATTAAGAACCAAACAACAAATATTGGAGTAATAGTAAATTGAAAAACACGTTTTTGTGGATAACACTATATATATTATACTTAGATACTAGTCCATCTATCTACTATATAACACTGTTACACACACGGTCGATTAAATGAACAGACGGCATACAACTAAACTGAAATTTATTGTATGAAGTTACCAAGGTTTAAGTTACAAATATTTGACTCTACTGGTCAGGATTTAAAAAACAAGTCATATATTATGAAAAATAATCGCTTTGATAAACTATTTTTAGTACTATATTTGGATGAGGAAATTCGAAATATCGAAAATTTGTCAAATTAATTTTCGAGTTAACAAGATTATTAAACATTAAGTGTTATTATTGTTATTTGAAGGGGAATATTTATTATTCTAGATATCGAGAAATTATAGTTATCAAAGTTTGATTTGCCAAAAGTCGGCTGTATAATATTTAAGTAGTAATTAATAATTAGTCGGGGTTTCTGAGTCCATGGAGATGCAATACGTTTAAGAATACATTATTATTATGAATGTTCGCTTATACGTTCAACAATATTACTGTGAACACATTTTACGTAAAATATTTTTATTTTGTTCCCATAAATATTTTTAACGATTATAACCCTTACACATTTTTTAAATTAAATTAGATATCTATACATGTATAAAGGTACTATTAAATTTAATATTTATTAACACATTTTTAAGACTGAGAATGATATTAGTTCATGGCACAAAACAAGCTCTAAATTTACGAAAATTGAATATCATTCATATTCTTCGTATACGACTTCATTTAATAATAATGAAGAAATACGTACCTACATCAATCCAGAAAATGTTATCTTTATCCGTATATACATGAAAATATTATACTTTTAGACAGAAAAACATCGGAAGCTGAAAAGTACAAATTTATAATAATGGTAACTCTTCGAATAAATACGATTATAAAAATAAATGGGATATTAGTGACGATCTCGGAATTACCAGGACGCTGTAAAGATATTTATCAAATATATATATAATTACAAATGTTAATAAATTCAGGTAGTGGTGTCAAGAGATTATTTCTTTGGGGGGATTACCCCAAACAATTTTAGGTGGGTTTATAATTAAATGTATATTAACTTCACGGACATGGGTAAGTAATATTGTTAGATCGTAACTATATTTTTGTATTTAACTATCATTCTAATGTATAAATATAAATATATAAATGGTATAAATAATATTATAATCTATTATAGTTAATATTTAATATATAGGCATATCGGCAGGGTTTTTAGAAGTGGGTGGGTGGGTAACATCAAGTTTGCCCCTGTAAAGAAAACACTCGTGGCGCCAGTATAACTTGGTGAAAGATTAAGTTTTCAGACTCAAAATTCCTCATCTATGAACTAATGCGATGCCTTATTAATGTACATGCATAAAACCGTTATAAATGACAAATTTTTTTTTCTTATTCGGAACACAGCCACTTGTTGTCAGTTTTTTCAAACAAAAACTAGTTTTTCGTATTTTTCACAGTGTAAAAGTCATGCAATCATTTCACAAACGCACTACCCACGTTGAATATAGAATATCTCAGAAATTATTGTTAAAAAAATACAAAATAACCTCTTTTTGAAAAAAAAATCGAATTATGTATAGTACTTGGTGAAGTATTAAGTTTTCAAATTCAAAATTCCACATCAATGATCTTATGCGATGCCTTATCAATGTAAAAGCATAAAAACAAAATAAATGTAAAATTTTTTATTTCATTCGGTCCACAGCCACTTGTTGTCAGCTTTTTAAAAAAAAACTAGTTTTTCGTATTATTCACAATCTAAATTTTATGCCATTCTTTCACAATCGCACTACATACAATGAAAAAACGTCGTTGTATCTTATAGAACCATAATCATATTGAATATCTCCGAACTTAATGTTGAAAAATACAAAATAATCTTTTTTTGAAAAAATCGAATTATGTATATTAAATGGTGAAGGATTAAGTTTTCAGACTCAAAATTCCATATCAATGATCTTATGCGATGCCTTATCAATGTAAAAGCATAAAAACGAAATAAAACTCAATTTTTTTCCCTTTTTGGTCCATAGTCCCTTGTTATCGGTTTTTTTAAAAGCAAATAGTTTTTCATATTTTCCACAGTGTTAAATTTAACCTTCATTTTTTTTTTATGGGTTGGTGGTTGGTTAGGTAACTTCAATGTTACCCTTCGAAAGAAAATGTTTTTGACGCTAATGAATTCAGGTTCTAATTTTAAAACTATTTCATAACTTGCAATTAATTAAGTAAAGGTTAGTGTATGCCTTCTATTGAATCATTGTTCAGAACAGTATCTTATTGACCAATAACAATGTGGAACATCCCCAAATTTAATGTTTAAGGCCACGAATTACTGTTTTTTTGAAAAAAACCCTGAAAAATGAATCTAAATGCATAAAAATATTAAAAATATCAAAATAAGGATTTGACTATAGTAGACATTAAAGCCACTTGTTGCCTGTTTTTTTCAAAAAAACTAGTTTTACGTATTTTGCACCTTGTAAATTGATTACCATCGTTTTACAAACGCATCATACACCTAAAGGGAACGCCACAGCATCTTTTAGATGAATAATTATAATATGGTCTATCTCAAAATTTAATGTGAAAGGAAACGAAATACCATTTTTTTGAAAAAATCATAGTATATGCAGTCCATGGTGAAGGAGTAAGATTTTAAATTCATAGTTTCACATATATGATCTAATTTGATGACTAATGAATGTAAATGCTTGAAAACGTAAAAAATTTCAAATTTATATTTTTTATTTGGCCTACAGCCACTTTTCTTCATAGACCGTGTATTTATATGCAATCGCTTATTTTTTCCTTTGTCGAATTTTGTCAGTTATCTTCACGAATCATAATAATTTGAATCTAATGGTGAAGTTTGATTTGTATTTTTCTGTATTTTTTTAAAAAATTTGAAATATATCGAATATTTAAACATATTAAATACATATTCAATTTTTTATATACTTAGTTTATTTTATTAATTAATTATTGTATGTTGTTTAATGTTTGATGTTTTTAAAATAAATAAAAAAAATTTTTGTATATTTTTTGCATATTTTTATGATTTTTACTGCATAGAAATTCGTGCTCCAATTAAAACTAATATTATAGGAAGTCATAGTGATTTAAACGTTTTAAACATTAAACATAAATTCATAAAAATGGAAATACCAATTATATTCTAGTAAAGTTTTTTGTTAAAGAAGATAGTTTTGAAGGTATTTCTTAATATCATCGTTGACCACGAAAAATATAGGATAAAATTATCGAAATTTTTAGAAAAAGAAAAAAAGTTTATTCCTTTTGAACCTTTTGAATATTATCCTGAAAATCAGACCATCTTAATGTTGGGTTGAATCTTAAAACTGCTTTAAAATTTGGAAAACCACGATTTTTTATTCTTTAATTATTGTGAGAAGTACATAATACGTGCTAAAAAATTTTAAAGGATTGTTGTGTATATAATCATTGTAAACAATTTTGAATGTGTACCTTAACTTTTAAGATAGTTTCTTAAATAATCTCAAATTATTTATTTTTGTATGTAAGTAATATATGTTATATATCGTATAAAAATCATACTATGAATATAGAATAGGTAACATACCCATTATTGAATCTTTTTATTTTCTATAAAACGCCTTAATTATTAATATTGATACCTAGGTACTTCAAAACAGAACGATTTAGTAACAGTTTCATTTTAAAGAATATACTTAATTGAAAAATAAGGTGTTGAATCTTTTCAGGCGTAATTGCTTGTTGTTTATGAATTCAAGATTGTATGTATAATATAAAATGTACAAATTTAAGTAATTATATGTTTTTATTTAATGAACAAAATAGTTATAAAAAATTGAGATTAAAAGTTTTATACATAGTAAACATATTTTATATGAGAACAAAAAAATATTTTACGCAGAATATGTAAAGGTTAACTACAGTTAAAATCGTTAAACCTAAAAGGCGACAATGTCTATTTTTTTTTTCATCTACCTTTTACAGCGGAGGTTTGTATTTTAATAATTTCATAATATTGTAATATGTAGTACAGTAGTTAAGTAAAAAATGTAATACATAATAATAGGTAATAAAAATAACGTAATTATTCTTACCAAAACTTGGACACCTAGTCACGTATAACATAGTCATCTCAGATAGGTTAGGTCAACCTCATCTGTGAGTCGTCTGTGGTTGGGGTGTAATAGGACAAAAGGATGGTAATATGGTATATTATATAAACCATTTATTATTATTGCTTCTCATCATAGTACATTTTATATTTAATTGCGACGTTTGATTAATTAAAGTTAAGTTTCAAGCATAAATATGGCGTGAACAGGTCATTTTAAATACCTATTACAAAGAAACACTAACCAATTGTTAAGGTTTTCGTATCTGCATAACTATCGAATTGAATTAAAAGTGCAAGATGTACAAACTATTGAATGTGTTAGACCTTGATAAGTAGTGTTACAAGCTATGTAGTTTATTTTTTAATAAGCTATTGAATAAAGTCAAAAAATAATTTATATATATAAATTAGTATATTTTGAACGATTGCAAGTCAGTATTGGTACTAATAGATATAGTGTTTTAGAAAAATTGCATGAAAAAGTATATTCGAATTCTACACTATCGTGTTTATATTTTGTACTTGAGTAAAACACTTAAGACTTTTACGGATAATTAAAAATATTATTTAAATTTGGAACTTATCAAATTGTAATACTAGGTGATTTAAATATGCATAAATTACATAAAAATAATAATAATAAAAAAATATTAATAATAATAGGTAATAAAAATGAGGCTAATGATAATAACAAAATAATGTTGTAAGACTTTGAAAACAAATTGCTAAAAGATTAAAATTAAATTTTTATAACATAATTATTATTTTGTTCTACACTTGCTATATACTACGACTTATGAAAATATAACAGTTAATAGATAAAATAAAAGTTTAGGTTTCTTCTTGTTTTGTAAATAACGGCATAGTATAAAAACTTCGATTGAATCTAATAGGCTTCATAATATAATATATATAAATATATAATATACAAGATTACATCAATTCATTAAAAAATGTGAGTGTTACCTATGCATCTGAACTTTTATTTTGTAGATTTTCCTAATATTTTTAAACAAATTTAAATATACATATTATATATTATATTATTGGTAATATCTTATTCATCATTATTACTCGTATATTATATTGTGTGTTTCCGTTTTTTTTATTATTATTATTTTAATTTTTATATTATTATTTCGTTATGATAAACATTTTAAGCCTTTTATGGACATTTCTTTGCGGTGTATAATTAATATTATCAGCATCATTATCAAGTAAGATTTCTAACTATACAATGTGCCTAATGAATAAATAAATAAATTTAATTTACAAACATTTGTTATATTACACTATATATATATTATCAGTGCTTGACTTTGAAAAAAATAGCACAAGTATGTACTTTGATGCCATATAAAAAAAAAACACGCAACCCTAACTAATTAATATAGGTATATAATATTATAATAAATAACCGTGGAAGGCGTCGTCTTATTACGCCCTAAAATATATTACCACAAACCAAAAAACATTTCATAATTTATGATAAATACTTTAAAAGTTTTAAGTTTGTTAATTCACATGCCACATGGTTAAGTGGTAGACGTTTGCAGGCAATTGAGGCAATGATAATATATATATATATATATATATTTAAATTAATTAATACTAAAGTACAGTTTTAAATATTTTAGTTAAGTTAAATATTCATAGTATATTCACTGTATTTATATATATATATAAATATTATATTAGTTTATCTAAATATCTAAAAATTTAAAATGAGTTCTTGTTTTTTTATTACATAACAAAAACCGCAGGATATACCTAATCTTTTAACTAAATTAACAAAATACTTGAAAACAATTTTTTTCTTATACATATTTATGTTTTAATGAACGTCATAAATGAGAATATTTTTGATTGAACATAATTATTACACAGCTATAGTGTAATAGTCTGCTATCAATGCATATCAATTTTGTAAATAATAATAAATTATATTAAAATAAATTTTTAAAAATTAAAATATTATATTAACTTAGGGGTTTCGTGAAAATCTTAAGTTAATTGATATCCTTAAAGTCATAATTGGAAAAAATATAGGGAAATGCTAACAAATATTAATACTTATCTGAAAATTAAGTTGATATATTTTATTCCTCCTATGCCCTCTATTCACCAAAGTCAAACTCTGCAATATTATATTAGTATTCTAATTTTCTATATTCAATAACAATATAGGTAGAATAAATATATTGAGTATTGACATTTTAATTTGTAAATATTTAAATTTATACTCAGTAACGAATAGAAACATTTTTGTTGGGTTATTGATATTGCAAAAAAATATTGAAAAAAAATCAGCAACCTTAAATTATCCACCCTGTTACAAAGCGTACAGCAAAATGATGAATGGGTTAGAAAAATGTGGAGAGTATTAAACCTTATTGACAGTAATATTGGCGACAGCGTGAAATATCAATAATAATCAATAAATAGTGCTAAAGATAATATTATTGATCAGGACGGTGTAGGACAGCATGACAGAATCAATCCAGGTAAGCAGGGTTTGCAGGATAAGGATAACATCAACTGAATCAGCAGCACATCGAATGAAGTATTTATACTACGGTAATTCGTATAGACGTATAATAATGTTCGCTAGTAGCCATTTTAATTTGATGTATTATTATTTATTACGTATGATTGTGATTTATTATAAATTAAATAGTAAATTTGTTTTTAAGAGTATTCATACACTTTATTTTAAAATATAAATTCGTTTAATTTTAATTGAAGTATCTATACTAAGTTTGTATTGAAATACAAAAGAATTTCAGACTTTTTAAATTGCATTAAAATGTATACATTTTTCTATGATTAATCACAAATAATAAATTTATTATCGTGATTTTTGGTAAATAATACAATGAGTCAAAAATACTATATTTATTACATTTTAATTTATATATTTAATACGTTTCAAGGAAATCGTATTAAAATAATTAATTTTAAATGGTTAATTTTATTTAAAATGTAAACATTGTAATTTACAATTTTAGTCACGAGTTCATGACATTAACAAGTTGTTGTTATTTTGAAGTAAAAAATTTATAAAATCTTTATAAATAAATGAAGTTTAATTAAGTAAAATAGTTTAAAATAAATTTAATATTAACATATTTTAATGATGAATAACGAAGTCAAAAATTTATCAACTTACCGTAATACTAAAAGTAAAATAAATGAATTTAATAGGTAAATATCAAAGAATATTTCACGAAATAAACAGGGTTGCAAAAATATTTTCAAATAAAATTATAATTATATATTATTAAATTTAAATTTAATACAAATATTACAATGGTCACTCATCACCTCATGTACAGCTAAGCGATACCTATTTCCCTACTTTTTTTTTATATTTATGTAAAAATATTTACTGGTGATTAAAGATTGTAGAAAATATAAATAAGTTTGTAAAAAAATATTATTTTAAAATAAATTGAAATTAAATACAAAAAAATACATTAATAACTTTCATAATAATTGCGAGCAATTATTTTATTTATATTTTTTAAATTGAATAGTGTTTTAAATCGCTTTCAATACTCACTACTCAAAGTTAAATGTTCAATTAATATTGTGAAATATTTACATTTTTACCAGAACTAACTTAAAAGATATTAATGTATAATAGTCGTATAAAAATAAATAATAATTTATGTACCTATTAATAATGGCTCATATAATATGTAGTCGTATGTTTTGTGCGTTTGTACTTGTAGAATAATTATTGCCATATTAGAGTTTTAATTAAAAAATAATTAGGTAGGTAGCTATTCTGCTGTATTAAATAGGTCACTATAACGGATCTATTAAGTATAAGTTTATTTCATTATCATTAGATACGAAGAATGATTCTGAGCGTAGACAGTCTGTCAGTTTATATTGCTAAGTAAGGTACTCATATATTTTATATATCAATAATTGATATTGATATGGTTATTTATTTTAATATTAGTAGTATGGTAGTTTAAATTAAGTTTTTGCCGAAATCACTGAATTGGAAAATATTATGTGTATAAAATATAACAATAATTAACGTTTAAAGTATCTATAGATAACATTTTTAAATCAGAAAATGTAACTAAAATCGTTAATTTTCGTTTAAATATCTATTTCCATTCATATTTTAATTTAAAATTTATTATAAAATATTGTGTTTATATATATATTTGTTAGATTTTATGGTTTCAGTGTTAAATACTCATGAAGTGATGAGGAATATTTTATTGGATTTTCAAGATTTAGATACAAACATTTATTATTTTCTAACTTTTGAACCATACTTAAAGTTATTATTTTTTTTTCCGGTTGTGAATCGCGAGACAGGATAAGGGAATTAGGTTTCCCCATTGCTGCCTCCCATACTTAAAGTTATTTGCACATTTTCGTAATTTTTATGAAATTTGAATTTTATATGGTTAATTAAATAAATTTTACATTTGTGTCTATGTATTTTAGATTCTGAACGAAGTGATGAGAATGTATTGATTTTACAATGATGTGTGATTTTTTTTGGTTTTGTGTCTGTTTAGAGCATAACTAGTCGAAATATCAAATAATGCTCCAATTTCAAACTTTGGGGGTAGATTCCGATGGAAAATTGATTATCCTTGGTGCACTATAGATGTCAAAAGTAAACATTTTCCAACAGTTTTTAAAAAAATCGAGAAAAACAAAAAAAAAAAATGATGGAAAAACGGGAATATTTACGCGAAACCAGTTTTCGACCAAATCGATTTTTTTTATATGGTTTTAATTCAAAAACTAATCTCTGTAATTACTTGAAATTTTCACCAAATGTTTATGTCAGTGTTATTTAGGTAAATACAGTTAAATTTTCAAAAACTTTTGACTATTTTTGAGTTATTAATATACCACTGACATTTTCGATGTTTATGAGAATTTTTTTTTGGATGACCAAAAAATTTTGAAAATTTAATACAAGGTTCCTTATGAGTTGTTCTTATTGTAGCTAAAAAAAATTAAAAATCGTTAGTCGCAATTTTTTTTTATAAGCGTTTATAGTTGAAATTTTTACGAAGTCTGTCGAAAACGCGAAAATTTGCATGTAATTTTGACGTTGAAAAATCATAAAATTTTTTGTGTTAATAACTAAGGATTAAAAAGTTAACACTAAATTTTCCATAAGTTTTTCTTCAAGTATCTATAGAGAAAACCCGAAGCACCATTATAGGAAAAATTTTAAGCGCGTTTGAATTTTAAATTTTTACGAAATAGCGTTACCATAACGATTTATCCTCAAACGGTTTTAAATATTTGTTATTATTCAAAAAGTATAAGTCGTAGATATTTGAAAATTTCACTAGTTATTTAAATTAGCATATTCTTTACATGATTTAATTTTCAAAATATTTTGACTTTTTTTTAGCTGTTTATAGGCAACTGAAATTTTCAATTTTCTGAAAATTATTTTTTGAAGTGTCGATTTAATTTTTTTGGCCCAATTAAAATATTTGAAAATTAAGTACAATGTTTCTCATAAGTTATTCTTATAGTGATTAAAAAATTATAAGATTACATAGGCACATTTTTTTTCATAAGCATTTGAAGTTAAAATATTGACAAAAATTCGTTAAAACCATGAATATTTGCAAATTATTTTGTAGGTATAATTCATAAAAAATGTCTTATAAGTAATTAAGAGTTGAAAATTCAATACGAGATTTTCCATAAGTTTAGTTCATAATAATTATAAAAGAACTTAAAATTTGATGTATTCAGGCCATTAAAACATAATAATATTTTGAAACCCACATATTCAACGCTCTGATATGAAAATTATGTTGTGGAGATGATAAGGGTTTGTGTTAATATTTAATAATAACACTAAAATTTATTTTTTGTTAGCAGAACGTCACACATCATACGATTACTTTGTTTAAAGTGATCTTCTTTTGTTTGAATATAGTTTCAAATAGCAAGTTTTTGGACATTTTGTTCAAACGCTGAACTTTACCTAATACCAGAACAGGTTGATGGTTAGTTTTTACCTATAAAGTATAAGGAACCTACAGACGATATCGGTCAAATTAAATTATTTATTTTTAGAAGAAGAAAATATGAAATTTTTTAGTAAATTAGTAAATAAAAAAATGTGTTTTTGCCTAAGGAATGAGAAATAGCACGTGTTGAATTCTGTATATGCTGAAAGAAATAAGACCACAGAACGTCCTCGTAATATTGATTTAGTTTCTATCAGAAACATTTCCACCGATTTCCAAATCGTCGTTTACCTTTCCGATTGGTTTTTGAATCTCATGGGATCACGTTTTACCAACCAAAAACACTTGCTGGTTGTATTTTCTTTACGTTTCATAAAAAAAGCATTCACATTTTTACCTTGGGAATTTCCAGATTTCAAGGCACAACACATTTTAGATTATTCATTGCAAATTGATTTGAAAGTTTCTGTAAACATTAAATTAGTAATATAGGTCACAAATTGGGATTTTTATTTATTTTTATCACTGTGATATCATAAAAATACATTTCATAAGTAGGTAAGTACCGCTACTGTAAAAATTAAAAATTAAATATAAATTACCTAATAAATCAGTTAAAATAAAAAAAGTGAATTTGTGAACATTTGGTTTGATAATCAAGTTTAATTATGAACTTAATTAACTTCATGTTTAATTTTTTTTTTTAAGGATTGTATTAATTTATCACAAATTATCTTGTACAGTTATTTAATATTATCATTTATAGAACTTGTTTTCAGAGTTCTACTCATTTTCATGGTTAAAACACGTGAAAATCGGGTAAAGTGGCAATCAACTGATGGTTTACAGGAGTCTATACAATTTCAACGAGCCTTCGAAAAGAAGAAAATGTTCAATAACGTTACCTATTATATTAAAGTGCATGTAGTGTACAATCAATTGTCAGTGAGTGGTGAAACCTTTTTTTTTTTTTTTTAAAGATTTAATCACCGATTATTTAAGTAGGTATGTCTTTGAAAACGATGCATCTGCATAATTAAAATAATGCAATAAACTGGAAAAATAAACTATATTATCTACGTGAAATTTATGAGTGGAATAATAAAAAAATATATTATATTATAGTATTAATAGTGAGCTATTATAGTTTATTTATGTATTATCATTATCGTCATCGTTGTCATCATCATTATTGTCTGTATCTATGTATACTATATAATATTATTATACACACTATAATGCTAGACAAAAACGGAAGTATTATTACTAAACTACCTACTATTTTCTATTATTTGATAATTCACTTTATTTACACAGAAAATAAGTCTCAGTAACATTATTTATTAACGGAATTTTGTTCGAAAATAATACGAATAACTTATATTTGTTTTATTACTCATTTCAGTTTTTCGCCTTTAGGCAATTTTCTAAATTGATATCACTTAACGATGGTACTCAGAACTCACTAGCTAGATACTTTACGTTAATAATTTTAGGTTCAGCGTGCAGAACCATTCGGCGCTAGCAAATAATGACTATCGATACTGCCCTCGTATACGTTTTCATTCAATTCACTTACACAAACGTACATACATCATGAAGAAGCCACGGCTTCTTAATAAAAAGGAAACGTTTAATGTTGAAAATTTGTATTTCTCTAAACCTTATTGTATTTTTAATTGATAAATAATTCTTTTTATTTTTGTAATGATAGTGTAAGAATTTGTTTTAAAATAATTCAAAGTATGATTTTCAAATATTGGTAATAATATAACATATACGATACCTACATAATTTTTTTTTTCGAAATAAATAATATAAATTATAATTTATAGGACTGGTGATTTAATGACCTTATACATATACCTACTAAAAATGTAGCAGGTATAATACATCAAGTTTGTAAGAAAATATATTTCTTACAATTCAGAAAATAATATAATAGAATCACGCCTTCCAATAATTTATTTTCATACAGTTTAAAATACTAATGTCACTAAAGTTACGTTTTAGTCATTGTCTTCATAGCATTACTTGTTGTAGACATGAATGCGGTTATTAGTATGTATTGGATAAAAGGTATCTACTACACAGTTGAGAGTATCTGATAAATATGTTCAAAGATTATATGTTATATATTTTTATTATAAAAATACATTTGGTACAACAATGCACCTCAAAAAGAAAAATAAATTGCGAAAAATGTTTTAAAAACTTGAAAAACACCAACAAATACAAAAAATAAAATGCAAAATATAAATATTATAAAAATAATAAGAACCTATAAAACCTAAAATATAGTTTTCACTTACTGAGTTACGTTTTATAACATCAAAGAAAAAATTTAATGACATGGCAACAAAACCTTAGTTCTAAGTATAATTAATAGTGTAATAAATTTTAATTTAAGACATGCAATAACTATAAAAAATCTGTTACATTTATGCATATTTTTAATAAAGATGTAGACAAGTGGGTACTGTTCCGCTGTAGATTAGCTGTCGAATGTGTCATTATTATGAGTGTGTTAAATTTTAATTTAATGATATATTATCTAACTTTACCTAACCACTAAATCTGTGGCGTATTTAGAAATGTTTATTGGGGAGCCGGGAGGGGGGGAAATTAAAATTAACATAACCGTTCTCCAGTGTATGGTGAAGAGTAAGAGAAGTTAATATTAAAATGTATAAAATAGTAAATACTGTGAATGGGAGGGAGGAGAGGCTAACGAGTAAAGTATATTTCCGATATATTTTTTTGATATAGTTGTTAAAATCATTTAATTTAATTTTACTATTACGATAGATTGATAAAAATTTTTCCGAAAATATTGCATTTATTATATTATTAGTATTTAATAATTTTAATTAAATATACTTAATATACTATATTATATCAATTTATATAACTAAAAATCGTAATGACTTTATTTCGTAAATACTTTAAAACATTAAAAATAGATTTATAGGAAAAAATTTGATTTGAACTTACTATTACTAATAATAAAAATAAATCTTATTAAGTTTTAATACTATAAACGGTTTCCACTAGAAAAGTATTGGTCTTCGGCTTTTTTACTTCCTAAACTTCCTAGACACAGTATTAATTATAATTAATTTATGCATTATATTATAGGTATGCTATGCTTAGTGTATGACTTTTAAGTACGTCGAATAGTCATAGTTTCCAGTAATCGTACACAAAAGTGCTCAGTCATTGTGTCCAGCGCTCTCCGAACTTGAGCGAAGTAAAAAGTTATACCAGCGATTGTTTACATTGAGCGGTCATTATATAGAACTATACTACAATGTCTGGGCACACAAATGCCACCGCAATCCCGTGTGGACAATGTCAATGTGGATTATACTGATAAATCAATTAGGTTCTGTTCTATTGTGTGTTGTTTATACGTTTATACTGCATTAATAGATGTAATATATTATACAGATAATACTACAGCTAGGAGGGTTAATGATTTTAGTATCAAATTTTATGTGAACAACATTGAAAAGGCCAAACCTGAAATAGGAATTTGTAACAATGTGATGAAACCCCCTCCCACCGTAGAATTTTGTAATCATTAAACATAATTAATTAAAATATAACTTTACTTATCTATTCGTTTATTAAATTTTGAAAAAATGTATTGTCGTAATTTATTATTTTGAATGGTATTTTAAAGTTTTAATGTATTTAATGACTATGATGCACAAATGAGATAATAGTAAATTTATATAATAAATTGAAAATCCAACTTTTATATTAAAATTATATAACAATTAGACTGAGAATAAGGAATTAGTGTCGAAGACATTTGAATATGATTCTTAAGATGAGACAGTTCTGGTATATTAAAACAATTTTTAACAGAGTAGTCTTTTAAAAGTAGAACATAAAATGTGTACTATTTTATTGAATTAACATTTTTTTTTTTTATAAAATTGAAGTTAAGTTAAATAAGCGCTTGTCTACAAGAAAAGTGAATAAGTTTAAAAAGTCAGGAAAAAACAAGTTTCGATCATTAATTTTCAAACTCAAGTGAGAAAAAATATTTTTCGAGGCTAAGTAAGGTAAGAATATTATGATTAAAAAATAACTGATGTGTAGGCCAAAGTAACATTTTAAGTGTCATGTTCTCTGATAATTTACAAAAATATTTATTATAGTACCTAGGTGTAAACCTGAAAACATTTATATTAATTTAAGTAAGGTAAAGAACATTTGGGTAAATGCGGAACAACATGAGGTAAATTATACGTTATTGGTACAGAGGTAAAAATAAATTAAAGACATGAAAGAAGTTTATGTACAACAGGATTGTTAAATTTTAATTCAGCATAATATTATAATTATTATAGTACCTCAAAATCTTATGTATCTAGTACCTATATATTATAATAGGTATAGATTATATAAATATAGAGCAAAATTGTTGTTTTTTTAAATTGTCGAGGTAAAATATATACCTATAGTGTGTACTAAATGTTTTCGATGTCAGTCACTGGACAGTGTTCATTTTAGATTTTGATTGGTGCTATGTATTAATTTTATAGTTGTTTGTATTTTTCATGTGTATAAACATATAACCAAAAATTATTTAAAACATTTTTTTCAATTATAACTTCGAGAGTAGTTTCTGGTAGCTAGTTGGATCTTGATCATACTATAAATGATTATAAATTGTATAGTGTTTATCAAAATAATTGGCAAAAACAAACAAAGTTTTTAGTAAAACCGGCTTTTGACAAAATCTATTTACTTTTTTTTTTGTGTGTGACATAAGAACAAATAACCTGCTGTAGATACTTGGTATTTTCACTAAATGATTATGTAATTTATACTCTATATATGATAGCATTTTCAAAATAATTTAATTAACAGAAATTTTCTATATCTATCAAGAAACAATTTTTCAATTTTCAAATAAATAAGTCAACAAACTTGAAAATTTAATACAGGATTCCATTTAAATTGTAGTTATATAGTTATATAATAATACATAAGAACAATTTATTGCATTTAAAGTTCAAATTTTGAAAAAAATCAACAAAATTACAAAACATTTAATCGGTTTTGTGTTGAAAGTCTAACGACTTAAGTTATTTTGTCGTTATTCAAAAAAAAAAAAAAAAATTGACGGGAACTTAATCCTATTGTGTATACAATAAATTTGGCTATAAATTACTTATTTTTCAATATTAAGAGAACGCTTAATCATCGTGGGGGAACGGAAAATTACTCGGAGAACATCGTCGTGCGACGTAACGAAATGGAAATGTATATATTATATATATATAGATAAAATGAAAGAAAGAAAAGAAAGCAAATTCGAAGTAGCAGCTGGCCTTTTAAACGGCGGTGTCAGAGTTGAATGGCAGAGAGAGAGAAAGAGAGAATATTTGGCACTCGAAAACCCCGCGGGAGATCTACTATTACTACTACCACTACTACTACGATAACAACAACAATTGTTTAGCTACTATACTACTGTTCCAACCCTCTAGCCGCGCACACCTACCCCTTTCGACTCTGACCGGACCCTTTGCCGCTGCAGCATCATATACAGCACTGCGGGTAGGGATGGATTTATGATAATCGCACGAGCACAATATAATAATAATAATATATATATATTACGATATGTACACTTCTTCGTCGTTAGCCTCTCTCGCGGGAATCCACAACGGCGAGGAGTACGTACACGAGCGTTATACACGCCTAACCTATATATACCTGCCTTTCTGCTTGCCAACATGCCTACGTATATTATACCTAACTGCAGTGTGTATACTTGGTTTAGCAATTAGTATATTGAGCAAGGATAAAAGGCAACGGATGGAACGAGCTGACGGCGGCGTCGGCGGCAGAAAACTTATAATTATCACGCAGTGCCACGGGGGTAGGGGGAATGCGACAAGAGGCGCAATGTTCACCGGCCCGTAAAACGCATCGAAATTAACCACCGCCGTCGCCGAATATTATACTACGCGTATTCGACTGGAACAACGACAAAGCCACAAAGGTCTCTTCCACGGACGCGATCCATTTCTATGTTGATATCGTGATATAATAAAAGTTATTGTCACGCACTTAATCGTACATATTATAAAATTACGTAATATGTGTAATAAACGTGTACAGTATTTGACGCCTTAAGGTGCAAAAATACTCATGTCGAAAACTATAACCGCTGTAAGTATTATTTGATGTGTGATTTTTTAGAATTATTCTTCGCTGCAGTTAGTTCTCTTATGTAAAAAGATATAGACGAGTCTGTAAATTGACAAGTGACTATTTTAGCCTTGAATTGTAACGCGGATGTCATACCCAAAGCAGTGCTTAGGGTGTTACACCCAACTCCAAAATCAATATTGCTTGAATCTCAGAAAAACTACAATAATGAAGTATTTTGGGTAGTTCAGTTTAGTAAGTAGTTATTAGAGTATTATTATGATCATCAAAAGGTCTAGAATAAGTTGTATTTTTAAAGAAAAAACTTAAAATTAATTTTTAAGTTAACTTATATTTTAAGTTTATAAAAAGTTTAAGGAACGGGCAATCTACGAAAGCATAAATAATAAATTAATTTTAATAATTTGTCGAGACCAACAACTAGTTTTTATATAAGTAAAAATTTTAAATGTTTTTTTTAAGTTTTATTTTTAGGATGATATTATATTAATTTAATTATTTAAGAAGAGGACGTGATGACACGCAGTTAGCATGTATAATTATAACGTATAACATGTAACTAAATTTTTTTCAGCAGAATCAATTTTTTTCAGTTGATTTTAATATTATAATAAAATTAGCTATTATCAAATTTAAAGGTAAAAATACAATAATTTTATTGGCGATCTTTGGTTGTTTTTAAAGTGAGTTTTGGGAATTTTTATAATGTTTTAATGTTTTATATAACTATATGGCTTATATTACTTAATTCAAATTAAAATATAAAAAATTGACGATAGAATTTACGGCCGATATTCTTAAATTTAGATTCGACAATATGTCATTTTATGGTAATATTCAAATTATTAACAACTCCAAAAAAGAATTCGACTGAATGCAATTTTTTTTTATTGTATACGTAAGACAATACGTGTGATCATCACGTCTCCTTAAAACATTCAAAAAGTATCAAGCTTTTATATAAATAATAAAAATTCTTACCTTGTATTATTGCGTTAATTTATGCGATGGAGTAGATATAGCTTGGTTTACTTTCCTTGATCCAACCTCTGTGACTAGTTTTAGTTTTAGATAATTGAATTTTCTTTAAAGTTATTAGGATTCATAGTCATACATTTAACGATAATTATAAAATGATAATTAATGATTTACATAATAAGTGTAACATTATTCATATTTTATATTAAACACATTTTTATAACGGCAGTTTTATAATGTTTACCTAAGTGATTAAAAATATAAAAATAATTTATATAATATTTGGATTAAATCTTATGTTGTATAAACAATTAATGAAATGGATTCTTATCATTTGTTTCCTTTGTACTAAAGATATTTTTTCTTAAAACCATAGATTTCAATAATGTGCCCTGCAAATGCTACCGGAACCTCTTTGCTGGAGGCTAGTGAATAATACATATTTATTCCGGTAAGATAATATATAATGGGCATTAAATTATGAAATATTAAGTTTACTACTCTGGTCGACGATTTTCTTGGAATATGAGTATATATCGTTTTCAATACGAAAGTTGAAAAACAAATAATATAATATAATGTTTTGTTTATTTTAATTCTACTTTTTTTTTATATCCGATTAATGAGATAAAAATTTAAATCGGAATATGTTTTTACAACGTATTTTTTAATGGGTAAGGTATACGTTTTTGTACCATATAGTTTTTAGAATAATTAACACACTTAATAGAATCGTTAATACACATACTAGTTAACATTCAAAACGAATTAAGTATAATATATGTTATATAATATTGTGTATAATATTATGTATTTAGTATTACCAATTGTATTTATTTATAATTGCTGTTTTCTTCATTGCAATAAACCAATGGCTTTGTAAAATAAAACAAAATACATTTAAATTTTACCGTTTATTTATAATGAGCACATGTCCGTATTTACAAAGGTCGAGAATAATAATAAGTGAGTACATATAGCTTAAAAAAACAAAATAGTATTGTTTTCTTTAATAACTATTATAATAATATAATATGGTAACATCAAAGTGGCACAAAAGATTATACAAACATGGCTTTATACAGTTAAACAAGGTAGGTTAAGAAAATCTGACGAAAACAATAACTTAGGAAGATAATAATAATAATAATTATAATAATTTTAATATTTTAATATTGTATAAATAAATTGTGTTAATCTTATAATTATTGCAAACACAAGGAGCGGTAAGCGAATACACGTTGGACTTTATCGATAGATAGTAATCTATGTAACCTTATTATAAGCACTTAATATATTTTTTTTTTCACAAAATCCAAAAAGATTCTAAAATTATTTTAAATATAATTGATACAGTCATACAAGTTGAATAATACACCAGGAAATTTAAAATAATATATTATTATTGGTACGTATTTCATAATTATATAATGTAGAATGTACTATGTAGTATTTATATAATAGGTTGTAGGTTTATAAATATTTTAAAATACTAGTCAGGAAATGTATATTTGGTTATTATAACTTTGGAAAGTTAAAAACCCCTTTATTTTAATTTTATTTATTTATTTTTAATACAATATTTACTAATATATTTTCAGACAATAATAAAATCATTTCCTACGTTTTTAGTAAATATCTGATTTTTGCTATCAACTTAACAAAACAACCTTTTTTTTGGAGATGTTATGCTTGTTTTTTCCACAATGACTTGAAATAATAAATATAATATTTAAACATAGGTAACAATTATTAACAACAAATTAATAGTATTCAATAAATTAATAAACGTATGAATGAATTATTCAGTCATTTTGAGTCTCTTGACTTTTAGGTTATAAGAATACACGAGATCACGCAATTATACACTTATAATAATATTATAATGACCCATTTAAAGATTATGGGATTTATTTTTATGTTATATTGGGACTAACAAAAAATTAAATACATTTTTAGAAAATTGAATTAAATATAGGATTGATTATGTAACAATGGTGATCGTCATTTTTTACGGTTTTAGTAAACAATTATATATTTTATAGTAATAATTATTAAAAACGTTTATATTATTTTTGATTCAAAATAATTATTTGCATTGCGTAACATAGTCACTAAACGCCTTATAGATGGTTTTTGAATAACAATTATTTACAAAACAGACATGTTATTTAGAATATTTTGTATCAAAATATACTTTATTATTTAAATATACGACAAGGGCTTTACAATATTTTACATTCTTGGCAAGTTTGTGTTGTTGCTCGAGGTTAGGAAATATATACTTTGGCATGTCTATCAATATTCAAACGGACTTATCCTCCAAATCTTGGAAAAATATCCTTTACTAAATACATGGTAAGAACTAAATATTATTCGTATACACTGTAACTACAGCATAGTTAACCTATACGAGGGGCAGAATTCTCTCACCGCTTCTCATGTAAGGAATACCATAATATCTTTAACGTTATACTTTACCACGTACTTAACAAAACAAGAATTAAAAATATAAAATTATATTAAAACCAAACTTAACATTAAAATTAAAAATTGTCACACCGCAAGGTCCTAAAGAAGACTTGCCAATTTTTATAAACGTCATAAAAGTTTAATTATATTTTGTCTTAGAAACGAACAATAATAGTAATAACTTAGATTTTCACATTTCATCGTAACGTTTAACGATAGGACGTTTCAGATTAGAGTGCCTAGGCTGTATTTATCATAAATTCATTTTTATTACGATCATAAAATTATATTTATGGTATTAGAAAACCAAATGACTTAAACGATATTGTAATATTATACTATTTTGGAAATAGTAGTTTTTATAGTCACTATCTGTTAATGGCTAATACAGATCATCTAGATTATAATTACCTATATTTTGTTGTTTGAAACTGACGAGTAGCTCTTAATTTGAGTTATTAGAAGTATTATTTAGACTCATTTTACTGATTTGACTGTACACAAGCCATAATATATATTTTTACTTGGATCGTAATATTTTTCTTATATTCAAACACTTGTATTATTTTATATTCCCATAACCGTATGATCACTTTAAAGAATTTTATCGTCCTGTTCGAATGAAGTAAATATTAAATCAATACGGGGTTTTTTTTTACGTGACATTTTTATTTTATCGACGAGTACTGTACAACGGTAATTTTATTTATAGAATAATTTAATAATTTGGCCAGAATAGAAATATAAAATGAACTCTAAATTTCGTACACGACGACCATCCTACAGTAATGCGGCGAGTTCAAGAATATCGAAATACACCCATTTCCAGATTAGTAACTACTAACCCGATAATCGCCCACTTCTACAGGTCATGCGATCTCTTTCAGATCCGTATGGCGATGGTCTAACCCTTAACCTCGGACACGTCACCGTGCTCAAGAATATTGTTTAATAATATTACGTCGAATTTGCATTGATTAATACACTCTTCGTTTCTGAAACGCCCTGTATACACGCGTGTGCGGATCTCCGGTAAGTAAAGGTAAATTGCGTACGGGAAAAATATAAACAACAACAATTCGGCGAGAGCGGTGAGGGGGCGGCGGATAGATATGCACAAGTCGGATTCCTGCGGTATATGCAACGCATACCGCGTATATTAAGGGGTTTATTTAAAACATTATTCCGAACTGGCACACGTGTATACCATCATAATATAAACGTCGGAAAATACCTGTATGATGACGACGACGGCGGCGAAGGAGATGATCACGATGATAGTGATAATAATAATAATATAGTCACGTGAAAAGTTATCACCGACGAGTGTGTCCGACGGTATTATTATATGGGTGTAAACGGCGTGTTCGGTCGACCGACGGCGACAGTATTGAATTGTATGCAGTGGAAATCGTAATTCACAACGACGTTACGATGATAAAATATTATTCGATCCCGGACACGTTATCAAAAAACGATTTCCACTGTTACACGACTACGTATGTACAAGACTAACAAAAACTAAACGTGACTTATGCCGTCTCGCCGTGTACGGCTTTAACGCGTCTAGGTACGCGAAATATCATGTTTACCCGACGGTCGTGGTTCAACCCAACCGCGGTTGGGTTTGGCCGGCGCAGCGTGGTTCAGACGGTCGTCTCGACTCGAAGGCGTTCGCCGCCGCCGCCGTCGCCGTCGCAGTCGTTACGTCAACACATGCTGTCCTGCTTGCACTCCAGGTACAGGTCGTCCGAAGACGAAGGATACCGTTTGCCCAGCGAGTTTCCGACGACGCCGCCGCCGTTTTGCTCCAGGAACCGCTTGTCGTAGTGCGCCCGATCGACCGCGCACATCATCGGGTCGACGGCGGACGAACTCTTCTGGGACGCGCGCCGCCGGCTTTCCTCGGCCCGCCGCGACCTGTTGGCCTTGCACCGCAGGCACACCACCGCCGCCACGACGGTGACCGTGAACAGCACCACCGCCGTGCCGCCTAGCACGCCCACGTACACGAGGTTCACGCCGTTCCGGTTCGCGCAGTTGACGGGGTCTTCGTCGAAGCCCATCGGGCAGTGGGTCTCACCGTCGCACCAGAACTGCGAGCTGATGCACGCGTTCAGTTCCGGGCACCTGTGGACACATGCGCGCGACATAACTGTTAATAACGTTGATATAATATAATAGGTCTCAAGTCCGGTTCGCTATATCATCGTTTTTAAATAATAATTATTCGCTGTGCGTTATTATTATAGTATTGTTGTTAACTAAATAAATGATTGAATGCGAATCGTATTATATATTATTTGAGCGTAAATTTATCTATTGTTTTTTTTTCTGATTGTCGAAAATCGATAGAAATTTTCGGTTAGTTAGAAATTATTATTATGACGGTTAAGGACGCAGTTATTACATAAATATTAATACACCCTATTGATCGTCGAATAATAATTATTATTGCACAATAATCTACTGCTAAATTTAATTCTCGCATTCCGATGAATAGAATTGAAATATCAAGACTAAACTTCTGTATTATTATGGTCCCGAATAATTTTATTTCCCCATCAATTACCAAAAAAAATAAAAAAAAAAATATGTATATATATATATATATAAATATATACAAATAATATTACTAATTAATTAAAAATAAATGAACATAACGTTTATTGTTGGTTGTTCTTAAAATAAAAATCAACTGTAAATGTGATTATTTTAAAAATGTAAAAAAATGAAGTTTAATATTTTCTGTTAATTTTTTTTGCATATTATATTATATAACATAGGTACCTAAATCATTTATGCTGTAAACTTGATTTTTAAATGATTTAAAATATAGTGACAGATGACACTGCTTATAATTAATTTATAATTTCATATATAAATAATGAATATCAAATAAGTCCAAGTGAATTGTATAATATCGTAACATTTAGTTTTTTATTCATTATTTTAGTTTATAACTTATAAGCATACATATTAATAATATAGCAATTTACATTTTTATATTTTAAAGATCCGCAGTTAAGGGAAAATTTGAAATTATATATTTATATATTGCTCAATTTATTTGATTTGCTGCGTATGTACGATAAAAATAAACTGAATGCTTTTGTGGTCTTTTTTTTTTTAATATCAGAGGATTTCAAAATTCTTGTCAACTTGATGGAAAAATATATTTTTCTCTTAAAATTTTCCTCATTTGTTCTGCGTAAAAAAAGACGTGTTTTCATCGTTTCTGTAAATACATAAATATTTAGTTCCTTAAACGTAGGATATACGAATTGTCTGATTAGTTTGATTTTATTACAAATATTATGAAGTTTATAAACTGCTACAGAAACATAATGTATAGCTGAGAAAATAAGAACTTTGAATTTGCTATGAATAAATTTAATAGATATAAAAAAAAGTATATATTTTATATCAGTACAATGCACATTTACTCTTAATTATAAACGTTTAATGACGAAACGGAAGGAAAAGTCTTATATATCTGTCATCGAGTAAAGTTCATTAAAACGGATTATCCAAAGTCAAGAATACAATTTAATTGTCTCTGTGTACTACTTACTACCTAGTTAATGGTACCTATTATATCAATATTTGTTTCATTAAAATTATAATAGGTATATAATAAATAGTCAACAAAATACAATATCTTATAATTATTGTTTTATACAAATAAATTATTTATATCTAGACATTATAATACTTTATAATTGTTGTAATCAATGTATGAATATCGTGTAGTTGTTAGGTCTTAATTAAAATCACATTTTTATGATGTATTTTTTGGTATAGCATGAATTCTTATAGTAATTTTACTTATTGCACGGCGAAATCAGAAATAAATAGTTAATTTTTTAGATATTAATACTTCAGTTTTAATTTAAGCCATTTAATTTTTTTCTTCTTATATATTATAATTATCACTATACTTCGGAGTTACTATAATAATAATTACAAAAATGAAAAAAAAAGTGTAAATTAATTTATTTCTGAATATATAATTTAAGGAAATTTTATATTCATTACTCTAACCCATTATTCTTTCTTCGATTTTTTACGTTCTTTTTAAAAAATCATTAAGTACATTTTGTTATACTTTAGGTAAACTTTTTCGCAGCTTTGTTCCAAATCATGATTAAAGCCTAAATTAAATTAAAATGGTCACCAATAACTATTTACATAAAGTAGAATTTTTGATAACTTTTATCATTTAGTATTATTCAGCATTTCTTTCCTTGCATATTTTATTTTATGCCGAAGAAAAATTAAGAAACAGTGTCAGATAATTTTTTATTTAATTCCAAGTTTATATTACTTCATTATTATCCTTTATTCAAATTTTTTTTGTGATACTTTGGTTACTTATAATAAAAATATTCATACATAAATATTATAATTTTGAATACGGATCAGTTTTCATCTGGTAGATACTTCAATTGATTTTTTTTATATAGTACCTATATGCTAAAAATAATTTTTTTAATAGTTTATCGAGATAAAACAAAATGTTAATATCGGTTGTATGGGATATTTATTTTAAAAATTGTATTCGATTTTCGGTTTGTATTTCCTTATTAAACATAATTATATTTTTATATTGTAATGTTATTATATTGAAATGCACATTTCCTGTCTAAAAATATCATAATTAGTATAAGACGAAAGAAATCACAATATTTTTAATTACAAAATATTGAAAATTAATGGGTAAAATATTAATATTTTAAACTAAAAACGATAAGGTTATATTGTAGGTTTATAATTTATTTATATAATATATAATTTTCGATTGAAAAACTTAAAACACATATTGTGATTATTATAGTAGGTAACCTTAAAATTAATCATTATATGTACATGATGTGGTATTATGTTGGTTGTACATTTGTACAGAGTTATATTATATTAAATTAGATATAAAACATGCATAATTTAACATGTAAATTGTACATTTTAATTAAAGTTTTAATCTACAAGAATCCATTCAATTAGAAAAATAATAAAACAATTAAAATAGGCTATATGTTAATTTTATTTTTGAATACCTACCCATTTAACTATATATATATATATATATTTATATACTTATTTATAAGTTTGAAAATAAAATATAATGTAAAATCACAATTACAGTGACACAATGTATTACAATCGGTAGCATTCTAGTGTAAAAATATACTTTTAAAATATATAAACAAAAGAACACTACCGTATTTTATCGATTAATACAATTTATTTACGATGATGTTATATTAAAATTTTTTAATTTCATTAACACATTTTATTAATGAAAATGAATATTCTTAATTTTGGGTGTAATAAATAGTTCCGCTAAATAGTTTATTAAAAAATATTTACGATTGTATTAGTGAAATTGTTGGAATGTAAAAACAAGTTCACAGGACAAAAAATACTTAATCATATTATTTTTGGAGCCATAAACATTAACGTAAAAGTTATTTTTAACTTAGAAAAATTATCCATGACAATGTTTTTCAGACAATATATTTTTAAAGTAAGTAATACTAAAGGTACTCAATACATTTATTCTGAAAATATTTTGATATAAATATTGTACTTTAACAACGGACGAGGTAGATATTTCCGAATGAATAATCAAGATAACGAACCGGTAGGTACACTATTTATATTTATGAGCAATGTTTTATTTCATTGTTGTTTTTTTTTTTATCACAAAAGAATATTTTGTTTGTTTTAGAATGTGTTAAATTATTTTTAAAAATAGGTTTTTTTTTATAAAACTTATAAGTCGACTTTTGAAAAGATAAAATATGTGACTATACTATTATTTTCAGAAAATTGGTTCTACTATCTCTAAAAAACCATGTGCAAAACTTTTTTTCAGTAAAAAAATCCTGGTAAAAATGTTTCATCTTCAGTAGGTAAACAAATTAATATACCTATGTGTAGTATAAAAGTTTACATGATTACATTTTGGAAGGAGATAAAGTGTAATGAGAGTATATAAAGTTAATAAACAAATATATAATTTAAAGGTTAAAAGTAACTTAAAATGCGGATAGTGGAAAATTTAATTTTAATGACTTGGAATCGTAAGTACTTACAGACATAATTATTATAAATAAGTTAGATAAAAGTCACAAGTTAACCCCTTGTACTTTATTTTTTCCACGAGATGATTATATTTCGTTGAACATGATAGTATTACTGAAATTGCTTTAAATAATATAAACTTACAACATTAAGGTCACAGCTCTTTTATTTTATTTTTTTATAAATTATACTTGGAATACTTTTATGCGTAGTAATATTGTAAAGCGAAAAAAAATTCTATTACGGTGTTTCATTTGCATAATCGCATTATTATTACACAATAAATTCACATCTAATCCAAGTGATGGGTGGCGCGTGGGGGAAAAATAGTAATTAATTTTAAACCTAACACAACTCGCGCATTTTAGCTATATATATATATGTATATATGTGTACGTACAGTGGGTTTATTACTATGTTAATATTTTTTAATCGATTACCGTGTGCACAAATCGAAGTGAATTTGTCGGACGGCCATCGTTAATAATGATCGTTATACGTATAATAAATAAATAACACATCAAAGTAATCAATTGTAATGCGCGTGAAACATGGTTATGGCTTATGCGTATGCAATGAGTAGGCTACAGTAAATCCCTACATGAAACTTACTATCATATAAACAGTTACATATATTATGTATATATGTTTCTACACGAAGGTTAGTTCATATCCACTGAGATAAAACGAAACGCACTGTATCGTGTATCGTATAAATATTAAACATATTATAATTAAATATACAACAACGTTTTAAGTACATATTATTATTGTACAGTTGTGTTAGTTTTTTTTATGTAAATATTAAACGCGTATGTACTTATTTTTAACGAATAGTGGATTGAATTCATTCAAGCGACATTGACAATTGGATTAAAGCCTTTTTTACGTGACATAAAAACAAACAAATACGAACCACACTATCAACATGTTTAAAATCGTCAACCTTAAGTCTGAATAGAGCTCGACACTTGTATTCTTATCATCCGTGTGAGAACTTACGCGTAAAAAAAAAAAAAAAATGAGAAACGCGACACTGACCTGTAAGCGCAGTCCGGGTGAACGTTTGACAGCATAGCGTACACGTTCGTGGACGGCATGATGCGCGGCATCTTGGACACCTCCAACCAGGTGACGGTGTACGCGCCGTACTCGCGGTTCAGAAACTCGACGGCCACCGTCTTGGAGTTGGGCTGCAGCTGCTGAGCTCCGGTCAGTGGTTCGGCCCAGCCGGGCGAAAACGCCTCGTACGAGCCGCGGAGCGCGTTCAAGCTGGCCTCGTACGGGCAGATGACCTTTTCGGTTTTGGGACCGTCCCCTGCCCCGGTGTACACCACCACCCGGTTCCGAGTAGGACACATGAACGAGTTGGTGCGCCACCGCTGGATCTCGTAGCCGCGCAATTTCATGAACACGAAGCCGCCGGTGCGCAACATGCTGCTACCAGCCGAGGCCGGTCCGATGAGCCACGGGAAGTCGTCGCACGGTCCTCGAGGCGGACGGTGGCCCCCGATCGACGACACGCCGGTCAGGTCGATGAAGCCACCCGGACCGTGCAGGTGCCGGTGCTCGCGGGCGTCTTGGCAAGCGTTCCTGTCCGCCGGCAAAGCCCTCGTGAACGCGTACTCGGCCGCGAACCCAAAGTCTCGGTGGTCCTGCGTCACGTTCATGTCGCGGACGGCAAACTCGACGCGGACCGCAGCGCCGGGGTACGATTCGAACGATAACGGGTTGCGGAGCCCCGAGCACGCGCACCCTACCGGAAGTTCGATGTCCGGCCACGGGTAGTGAGTGATCGTCACCCGGGCGTGCGTCACGTCGTCCCTGGACCCGCCCACGCCGTTCGCGGCCGCGGTGCTGCCGGCGCCGTACACGCACCGTGACCGGTCCGTTCGAGCGTCCGTTTCCGTCGTGCACGCCTCGCCCACCGAATGGATCCGGGACAAGGTCACCCGGACACGTTCTTCCGGAGATCCGGGCACGAACCGGAACACGCACGTCAGGTTCCGGCGGCCGCCCCGCCCGTAGAAGAACACGTTCTTCGGTGACCCGAAGTACCCGGAACCGGAGACGAACGTCCGGCTGCACGCCGCCGGTCCCGCGTCCTCCGGCCCCTGACGCCGCTCCGCCGACTGTTCGACGAACTCGTATCGCAACAGGAACTGTAACGGGAACAGCACTGAGCCTTGTTTCAAGTAGATCTCAACCGTCAGCTCGTTGGCCGACGACGTGTACGACTCTTTGGCCGCGCAGGGTCGCACGTGTCTGGTGTCGTTGCCTAATAGCGCATGGTCGCAAAGTCTCGGCAGGTCTTGCTCCTTGCAGAATTCACCCAGGAGTATCGCATCCGACTGTGAACAAAAATAATATAACATCGTGACTAAGCATTATTATCATGTCGTTATAATACGCAGATACGCTATATTAAAATAACAGCTGATAATTTAAAATATTCACATTAGGATCAAACAAAACGAGGTTTTTTTTCTATCCGTGAAGATAATAAATCCGAAAAAAACACAGAAATTTGGATTAACATTTCTTATTATGCGATTTTTGGTGCCGTTCGAGTGTACAAGCTGATAAACGGGTTAAGACAAGTGTTATGAGTTTGTGACAAGACGTCTTCGTCATCTTTACACGAAACTGTAATAATCGATTTAGTTCTTCGGTCATTTTCACTCATATGTATCAAAATTGCCTATACAACGCGCCGACTAACAGACATAACTATAATAGTGTATAACATTATTATGTAACGTACGTATCCCTAACAACACCCATTTCAAATTTTAAAAAATTTTTTACGCCAATATTTAGCACGTGATTTGCATGAATTTGTACGACCGTTTCCGAAATTTGTACGGCACCGGTTTGCCCGAAAAACTCAATTTTCCATGAGCGAAGCGGGGGAAACGTTTCTTCAGCCCCACTCATGGAAAAAACAACTTTTTCCTAAGTTTTTCTACGCCAATGTTAAGCACATGATTTGCATTAATTCGCATGACCGTTCCCAGAATTTGTATAGCACTGGTTTTCCACCGCCCTGCCAATGGAAAATTGAGTTTTCCGGGCAAACCGGTGCGATACAGATTTCGGGAGCGGTTGTGCGAATTCATGCAAATTACGTGCTAAATATTGGTGTAAAAAAATTTGGAAAATTTGAAATGGGTGGGGTATGGGAAAGGTACGTTTATTATTTTATAAATCAAATTATCCATTAGATTTATAATTCAATTTTGTATTATTTTTTTTTTAACACGTTTTTATTGAAGTGAATTTGACTTGATATCTTTAATATCTATATTTATTTTAGTTTATATTTTTATTTAAGAAGCTCATTATTAGTATTTAATTGATTCTTCAGTAGTTAACAGCACATTTATGTTAATAGGCTACAGGAATTGATAAATTATCAATGATTAATATAATTGAACCTCAGCTCTTTAAATCTTAAATTGAAATATGAAGTTATTATTTATATATTTTTAATATATTAAATTTTGTGAGTGCCATTATTTAATAATTTTTGAAAATAAAATAAATTTAAAAAACTTAAAAAATTATAATGCTATACATAAGTTTTGAATATTCATAGTCATTGAGTAAGTTTTTTAATAGAATAAAAATTGGATGCACAAATTATGAACAGTATATTAAATAGATGTAATGCAAACTTAATAATAAATAATTAAAAAACTAAATAATAACATATTATTATCATCGATGACGTCATATAATACGATGACGTCATAAAAACAAGGATGACGTTAAAATATATTATTATCGATGACGTCATAAAAATATTGATGACGTCATAAAAAAAACGATGACGACATAAAATTATTGATGACATCATAGAAAAAACGATGACGTCATTTGTATTAAATGATGTCATAGAAAAACCGATGACGTCATAGAAACAACGATGACGTCAGGGCAAAAACGATGACGTCATAATAAATTATCATCGATGACGTCATATAACGATGACGTCATAATATAATATCATCGATGACGTCATAAAAAAAAACGATGACGACATAAAATTATTGATGACATCATAGAAAAAACGATGACATCATAGACACAACGATGATGTCATAAAATTATTGATGACGTCATAGAAACAACGATGACGTCATAAAATATAAATGACGTCATTTAATTCAAATGAACTCATAGAAACAAACATGACGTCATAGAAAAAAACCGGTGACGTCATATTATAATATTATCGATGACGTCATAATATAATATTATCGATGACGTCATTTTCATTAAATGACGTCATAGAAACAACGATGACGTCATAGAAAAAACAGTGACGTCATAAAATATAAATGACGTCATTTAATTCAAATGACGTCATAGAAACAAATATGACATCATCGATAATATTATAATATGACGTCACCGTTTTTTTCTATGACGTCATCAATAATTTTATGACGTCATCGATAATATTATATTATGACGTCATCGTTTTTCTATGACGTCACCGTTGTTTCTATGACGTCATTTGAATTAAATGACGTCATTTAACACCAATGACGTCATCGATTATATTATATTATGACGTCATCGTTTTTCTATGACGTCATCGATAATATTATAATATGACGTCATCGTTTTTTTCTATGACGTCATCGTTGTTTCTATGACGTCATCGATAATATTAAATTATGACGTCATCGTTTTTTCTATGACGTCATAAATAATTTTATGACGTCATTGATAATTTTATATTATAACGTCATCGTTTTTTCTATGACGTCATCGATAATATTATAATATGACGTCATCGTTTTTTTCTATGACGTCATCGTTTTTCTATGACGTCATCGATAATATTATAATATGACGTCACCGTTTTTTTCTATGACGTCATCAATAATTTTATATTATGACGTCAACGTTTTTCTATGACGTCATCGGTTTTTCTATGACGTCATCG